>ML778698.1:312131-324800 GCA_009831015.1 Picea engelmannii
ATTCTTTTACTTAACACACAAGTTAAGATGTAGCTAAATCAAGATCCACTATTGTGATCTAGATCCATTTAAATTTCAATAGAAAAATATAAATAATAATAATGGGAATACATTATAATGATACATGAGAGTTTATAATGATAACTTTATAACAAAAAAATGGTGAATATATACATTCAAGGTAATGGATTAAATGATTTTCTAATTCCTTTTTTGAAAAAACTCAATCTAGATAAAGTTCTAAAATTCTAGATCCACTGAATATTTCCAAATTTAATGAAATATGTGTTATAAGATAGTTAATAAGGTATGTAAGAAGAGAAGAACAAGTAGGGAGTTCATATTGAATGCAAACATTAGATATTTTAACATGGGTGATATCATATTAGAACTGGGGTTTGAAGTAAATGTTTTTCCTAAGAACACATGGGAAGCCATGGGGGAACCTACATTGGGATATTCACCTATTCAACTAAAGTTAGGAAATCAACATAGAATGGTAACAATTGGTATATTGAAGGGCATAACAGTGGATTTAGATGGTGTGTGCGCTATGGAATACTTTTAATTGATTTATATAGTATATAACACTACACCATATCCAACATTGTTGTGACTAGATTGGGATTTTGACAATCAGGATATTATTAACTTGGAGACTAGAAAAATGATCTTTGAATCATGAGAATATTGTTAGGGTCCTAACCCGCACATAGGTAGAACAATATATTCCGATGTAATAAAGGTCAATATTAATAAGGCCTTTCAATAAAATATAATAAGGTGGATGTAAGAAGACCTAATAGAAGCTTCTTCTTCTAGAAGGATCTTCCTCTAGATGCTTCTCTTGATAGACATATTTAGTATAAATAAGGGTCGAGGGTATGAAAACTCTATCTTGGAGATTATTGTTACAGAGCGCTGCTCGACTGGAGGTTGCCCCCTCGAAGAGGACCGTGAAAATTTCTTTCTTAATCAAAGTGATATTTATGTTGTTGTTCTTATATCATTTCTGTGTTATTGTGGAGATTATGCTGGTTATATTACTGTTATTCTGCCATTTCTAGAATTTTATTTATGTTCTGCATACTTTTCATATTTGGTATATTACAAGTGGTATCAGAGCACTTTCCTTGGCATAAATTATGGGAAATTTTTTTCAGGGTAAAGACGTATTTCAACGTCTTTAATCCACATAGATATGTTGTTACACGCATAAACCCGCAGTTGAGGGATTCATACATGCAGGAAATACAAGTGGTTCTTAAGCGCACATCTGTTGACCACCCTTGTAACCCCTGTTGGTACCCCTTCGAGTGGCAACGCATCAGACAACACCTGTGTACGGATTGACCTAGATTTCCTGAAGCCCTCTTTAGATAAACTGATTGGTCACCTGACTGTTATAGTGCCACCGAGAATAGCACTCGAGAAGATACTCTCTAGTACCTGGGTAGTCGGGTAGTACGACTAAGGGTATGGTCTATCCTCCTTAGTTAGTTCCCTGAGATATTGGGCTGAGTACTATTATTCGACACCGCAAGTATATCAAAGAGCTATAGCATAGGGAAAACCCTTGTCTATAGAACCCTTGAATACCTAACCCTTCAGGGACAAAAACATTAACAAATTTGTTGCCGTGCAACTGTGTTCGGGTTGTCAAATCACTACAATTTTATTATTGGTTAAGCATTTGGGGATTTCATCACTGTAGTATTATTCAGACTGGAGTATGACTCCACAGGTGTAAAAATAAAAAGTCTAGAAATTTTTTCACCATTATTTGAAACCTATTCCATTGGATTCATCTCTTCGCCCTTATCACATTCATCCATATCATTTTTCAGAAAAAATTTTGACCCCGCCTGCCCCTTTTCAGTTCACCCATCCTCATGGCCCATACCCGTAGCCAAGACCTAGAAGCTCGCTTCAACACCTTACAATATGGTCTCCTCGAGACCCAAAAAGAAGTAAAACAACTTAGTGCCAATGTTGCCTCCATCGATACAAACATCAATACAACCATAAATACAACCATGCAGTCCTCAATGGAGGAAGTCAAATAAGAACTGACCACCCAGCTTGAATCTGTCTTTGCATCACTCTACACCAAACTAAATATCCCTATAGATGACCCTTTCTCTGACGCACCTCCAAAGACTGAAGGTGAACATTCCTCCCATTCCCATACCTTTCATCACCATCACTTTCAATGTGACCTATGCCTTCTTCCGGTGGATGTGACCAAATTTTATGGCTCGGACCCCACTAGTTGGGTAACCCAAATAGAACATTATTTCTCTTTATTCAGCATTACAAATGACTTGCCCAAAATTCAGTATGGTGTTCTCCATCTAGATCAACAATGTTGGCAATGGTGGCAATGGAGAAAAAATTCCTGTCAAGGGTATATTGCTTGGACCCAATTTGTGACTGAGCTTTATGAATGCTTTGACACTGACACCAACCATTTGGTCCATTTGACAAAGTTGAAACAATCAGGAATAGTAGAAGACTTCATAGCTGACTTTGAGTGCCTGGCTTTTCGAACAGAGGGCATGACTGATGCTTTCTTTCGAGAGTGTTTTATCAGTGGCCTCAAGGAGGAGATTTGGGCCCATGTCCTCATGGCTCGACCCTCGTGTTTGGTGGAGGCTACTAAAAGAGCTAAAGAAGAACAACAGTTTGTATCCTCTCAAAACCAAAAACCCTCCTTTATCCCTCGCTCTAAACCCGTAAATCCCACTACTCCCTCCGCCCCATTAAAGATCCAAAAATTGACCAGGGTTGAAATGGCTAAACGCCAACTCAAAGGCCTTTGTTATAATTGTGATGAAAAATATTTCATGGGCCACAAGTGTAAGGAACAAAAGATTTTTATGGCCATCTCTAAGGATATTTCAGAAGAGGATGTTGAAACTCCCCTTGTGTCTGAGTCACCTGAAATCACTGACATAACCCCTCCCTCAGGACCTCACGAAGTGGAATCAGTCATTTCCCTCAATTCTCTCACTGGATTCTCTGCTCCCCAAACCCTCAAGTTAATTGGTTACATAAAGCATCGGAAGGTCATGATTCTGGTTGATAGTGGAAGCACCCATAATTTCATTCATCGCCACATTGCCCAAGAAACTCATTGCTACATCCATGCCATCAACAATTTCCAAATCATGATTACCAATGGTGGTTCAATGAAATGTCGAGGGCGCGCTGTGAAAATGTCTGTCTCCAAATCGGTGACTACCACTTAAATTCCCATATGTTTGCTATCGACATGGGCGGTTCTGACATTATGTTGGGTGCAGACTGGCTAAGGACTTTGGATCTGATTCTCATGGATTTTAAGGAATTAACCATGCAATTCAACTAGGAAGGCCCCCAATATAAATTCCAAGGCATCATTGTTGGTTCACCTGAGATCATTAGTTCCCATTTCATGGAAAAGTTGCTCAGAAAATGTCATTCTGGTGTCATTTCCCAACTCCATGCCATACAAGCAACAAAGACACCCACGATGCCGCAAGACCTCCAAGCCCTCCTTTATAAACATCAAATGGTATTTTCCACTCCCCAAGGACTCCCTCCTTCCTGTGATGTTCATGATCATTCCATTCCCCTTGTACCCAGAAGCCTTCCTCCCAATATCCATCTGTATTGCCACCCCTTTTCACAAAAAAATGAAATTGAGAAAATGGTCCAAGAACTCCTTATCCAGATGTTATCCACCCTAGTACGAGTTCCTTATCCAGGAATTATCCACCCTAGTATGAGCCCTTACTCTTCTCTTGTAGTCATGGTCCTGAAGAAAGAATGTTCTTGGAGAATGTGTCCTGACTTCCGTGCCCTCAAAAAACTGACCATTAAAGACAAATTTCCCATTCCTGTCATTGATGAACTCTTGGATGAAATGAGTGGCACCCAATTATTTATTAAACTTGATCTTCACTTGGGCTATCACTAGATACGTATGAAATAAGAAGACATTCCYASGATGGCCTTTCAAAATCATGAGGGCCACTATGAGTTTTTGGTCATGCCCTTTGTCTTGTGTAATTCCCCCTCCACCTTCCAAAGCCTCATGAATCATGTCTTCCATCCCTTTCTTCATCATTTTGTCTTAGTTTTCTTTGATGATATCCTCATCTATAGAAAAACCTGGACAACCCATCTTACTCATGTGGATTGAGTTCTCTATCTACTCTCTCAGCACCAACTTTTCCTAAAACAGTCTAAATATGCTTTTGGTGCCTCAGAAGTAGAATACTTAGGTCATCTGGTTGGCAAGGATGGCATCAGGGTGGATCCAAAAAAGATTGAAGCTATGCAATACTGGATGCACCCAAAGACTCTCAAAAGCTTGCATGTATTTCTGGTCTTAACAGGGTATTATCAAAAGTTTGTTAAGATTTATGGAAATATTGCAGCACCTCTCACTGCTCTCCTCGAAAATAACTCTTTCACTTGGACTCCAGTCGTTGCTCAAGATTTTCAAACCTTGAAGATGGCCATGTGCACCACTTCAGTTCTGTCCCTTCCTTATTTCACAAAGACCTTTGTGTTGGAATGTGATTCCTTAGAGAAAGGAATCAATGTTGTCCTTATGCAAGCAGATTGACCTTTGGCCTTCACCAGCAAGAAACTATCTGAAAGGAATCTGGGAAAACCCATCTATGAAAAGGAAATGTTGGCTATCTTGCATGTCGTTGATCTGTGGCACCCTTATCTCTTGGGGCAATGTTTCCAAATTAATAAAGACTATCAAAGCCTCAAGTACTTTATGGAGCAATGCATTTCTTCCCTAGAGCAACAAAAATGGGTGACTAAGCTCTTTCGATATGATTATGAGATCATTTACAAGGCAAAGACAATGTGGTGGCAGATGCACTATCCCAAAAATATGAAGAAGAAGGATCCCTTTTTTCTCCTTCCTTCATTGTATCAGATTGGCTCCAAGCTGTTCACTAGGAATGGTTACAAGATCCCAAAAGTTTGCATCTGATTCAACAATTGCAGATCAATGCTTTAGGTCCCCTAGGGTACTCTTGGCTCTAGGATGAGCTTCTATACAAAGGTCATTTGTATTTAAGTAAACAATCAAAGATTAAATCCATGGTACTTTCTGAGCTTCAAAATACACCCACAACGGGGCACTCCGGGTTCACCAAAACCTATGACAGGGTCAAACGTTCTTTTTTTCTGGGATGGTATGAAACAAGACATCCATAATTTTTTTGCTGAATGTGATTTGTGTCAATGCAACAAGTGAGAAACAGTCAAATCTCCGAGAACACTACAACCTCTTCCGATTCCACCTTCTATTTGGAAGGATATCTCTATGGAATTTATTACTGGCTTACCCAAATCGGGAAATAAATCAGTCATAATGGTGGTTGTGGATCGCCTTTCCAAGTATGCTCATTTTTTCCCTCTTCAATACCCATTTACTGCATCCACGGTGGCTCAAATTTTCATGGACCATGTCTTCAAGCTTCATGGCATGCCACACTCTATTGTTTCTGATCGTGACCCAACTTTCACAAGAAATTTTTGGAAAGAACTGTTCAAGCTACAGGGCACCCAATTGCATCTCAACATAGCTTATCATCCCCAGACTGATGGTCAAACGGAAGTTGTCAAAAAATGTTTAGAAACATATCTGAGGTGTTTTTCCTTTGAAAAACAAAATCAGTGCGCTCAATGGTTACCCCTAGCTGAATGGTGGTACAAGAATTCCTACCATATAGCTACACGCATGACTCCTTTTGAAGCGGTATATGGACAGAAGCCACCTTCAGTTCTCTCATACTTACCGGGTACCTAAAAGGTCCAGGCATTTGACCAAACACTTATAGTTTGAGAGGATATTCTCCATACCCTCAAAGAGAACTTGGTCATGGAACAAAATTGCATGAAGCAACAAGAAGATCAAGGTCGCTCTAAACATCAATTTGCAGAAGGGGATCAGGTATTTCTATGACAACAACCATACAAGCAAACTTCCCTCAAGGTCGAGCATTGTCAAAAGCTAGCACCCAAATTTTATGGTCCTTATACAGTTCTCAAGCGTGTGGGACAACTCACCTATTAGTTAGCTTTGCCTAGTCATTCGAAGCTACATCCTGTTTTTCATGTTTCATGCTTAAAGAAGGTGATTGGAACTAGGTGCCAAATTCAAACCAACCTTCCCAGGTTAGTTGAAGAAGGATCCATTTGGCTATAGCTAGAAGCAGTTTTGGACTAGCATGAGCATCTCCTACATCAGAGAACCATCAAAGAAGTGCTAGTCCAGTGGAAAGATACAACTCTAGCAGATGCCACTTGGTAACCAACTACCATCCTATAGCAGTTTCCACATCTCAATCCTTGAGTACAAGGTTGTTTTTAAGGGGGCGGACATGCTAGGGTCCTAACCCACACATAGGTAGAGAAATATATTTGGATGTATTAAAGGTCAATATTAATAAGGCATTTCAATAAAATATAATAAGGCAGATGTAAGAAGACCTAATAGAAGATTCTGCTTCTATAAGGATCTTCTTCTAGATGCTTCTCTTGATAGACATATTTAGTATAAATAAGGGTCAAGGGTATGAAAACCGTAGCTTGGATATTATTGTAACAAAGTGTTTCTCGACTGGAGGTTGCCCCCTTGAAGAGGCTCGTGAACATTTCTTTCTGAATCAAAGTGTTATTTCTATTGTTGTTCTTATATCATTTCTATGTTATTGTCGAGATTATGCTGGTTATATTACTGTTATTCTGCCATTTCTAGCATATTATTTCTTTTTTGCATACTTTTCATATCTGGTATAATACAAATATAGAGTCATTGCACCAGTAGATCCTTCAAAAGGAGGAAGATATGTTGAACCTATGATAGAGAATTTTATTACAGAATACATAGACAAGTTGTATAGAACTACCGCGCGTGAGGAAGATTATGTTAACCCAACAACATGAAGAATGCTTAGCTAGAGAAGCATTATTTATCATGATTCATACTCTGACACGTGACTAGAGAATTGGAAACAATGATTGCATGAATTATCCACTAGAATATGTGCAAGGATGACCCACACACTAAGATGGGTTGGTACAGAGGTAAGAGAACCTCCTACGTTTTATGGTCATAATGATTTAGAAGAATTTTTAACTAAGTTTGAGTTAGAAGTTTTTTAAATTCATAGGTTACCAGTTTCAAGTATTGGTTTGAAAGCTACACCTGCACGTTGGTGGGGTACTCATAAAGAGAAGATTCATAATTAGTATCAATGCAAGAGGTTACTATGCACCAGATTTGACACAGAGTAAGAGAAGAAATATATACAAAAACATGATGGAATGGGACAACCTAGAGAACATGTATATTGATGTATAACCCAATGGATATTGGTACCACCAGATACGTGGCCAAATCACTTTATTCATACATTGGAAGAAATACCGAGGAATTGGTATACATCATTGGAACTGCGCAAAGAAACTACAAACTGGGAAGAGTTTTTTGATCACCTTTGCATTTGAGCATGAGAATCCTGAGATAGATACAACACTGAATTTGGTAAGAGATAGGATATTTGAAGAACCAAAAGTTGATATTATAACAACTTAACAAAACCAGAAGAGACAAATAGTTAGATAGTTATTACATTGTTATCATGTCGTAGAAGACAATCAAACAGAAGAAAACATGTGTGATATTAAGATTATAGAAGTTGAAGGAGAAAGAGAAGTAGAAGGTACAAAGTTAGATTCATAATATTGTTTTACACCATTGAAGATAAAGAAGGTAAACATTGGAATAGAAGAGAATCCAAAGATTGCAAGTATTGGGGACTATTGGGATAATTAGACAATAGAAAGAATAAAAAAGTTACTATGTGAGTATAGTGACCTATTTCCAATGGAGTTCTCATAGATGAAAGGGGTAGAAGGATAAATTGGAGAAATGAAGATCCCTTTGAAGCTAGATGCCAAACCAATAAGATACATACCTTACAAGTTGAATCCAGTGTATAAGAAGAAAGTGAAGGCATAAATTGATAAGATGTTAGAGGATGGGGTAATAGAAACCGTGGAAGAATATGAGTGGATTATCCCTATGGTAGTGAAAAAAAAGAATCAAGGCGGAATAAGGATATTTGTATACTTAAGGAACTTGAACGATGTCTTTCTGCATGATCTCTTCCCTACTCAATTTATAGATGAAGTTTTGGAGAATGTAGGAGGACAAGAAGCATATTCATTTACTGATGCATTTTCAGGGTGTCACTAGATCAAAATATCACCAGAAGATTAGTATAAGACTACATTTGCTACATAACGGGGGTCATTTCAGTACACAATGATACCTTTTGGGTAGAATAATTCCTCTGCTATTTTTTCAAGGGTAGTAGTTGATGCATTTAAAGAATTTATTCATAAGTTTTTTGAAGTTTATTTGGATGATTGGAAAATATTTATCTTATTGAAGGATCAGGTTGAATTGTTAATATTGATGTTAGACATGTGTAGAAAGTGTTAAATTTCATTAAATATTAATAAATGAATATTTATTGGACCTTTTGGAATTTTTCTAGGGAATGCGGTGTGCAAACAGGGTCTACTAGTAGATCCTACAAAGATTGTTTTCATTGTTAACTTACCACCACCTAAGTCAGTGCGCTAGTTTAAAAGTACAATTGTTCATATAGGCTACTACAGGAAGTTCATAAGGGGATATGAAAAAATTATTGTGCCCATGGATAAAAATTTTAAGAAGTACATTAAGTATCAGTGGAATGATGAGTGCCAACAGAGTTTGGACATCTTGAAGGAGAAAATGGTGACAATGCAAATTTTGGTGTTTCCATACTGGTCAAAGGATTTTCATGTACATGTGGATGCACATGAAATAACGCTTGGAACTATACTAACACAACCGGGAGAAGGTGATATAGATCACCCATGATCCAGGTGGATATCGGTGGCCACCCACCTTTTCCAACTGCCTCAAAACAATTTTTTGGCAATTTTGGTAATTTACTATTTTTAGCAGTTTTTAACTTTCGAGGTCATTTTGAGGGCCTAAATGAAGGTTTGTCAGGATAAAGATTCTAAATGATAGCTGAAGGATATGATTGATCCCCAAAAATGAATCTCCTCAATGATACCTTTCCAACGAGATATATTGCGCCCCAAAACAGAGATTGTATGCAAAAGTTACGACCTCGAGAAGTTGATGTACTAACTTACCTAAAGAGGGCCCACATGACTTTTGGTGATTCATCTCCTAGGGTTAGGTTTTTTGGATGTCTAGGGTTTGTCACATTCTGGTTTATTGTAAAAAATGCCTTCATAGCCTCATTGTAATAATCTTCTTCCGAATGAGTGCAACCGTCACATCTCTTATCAGAGATAAGCCACCACCATTCCAGCAAGCTTGTTTTCTGTTACATTTTACATTTTCAGATTATTTCCTTATTGAATAGAAAACTAGTTTTACTCTATCTTTGTTATTCTGTGTTAAGCATATTTTAATAATCTGTATTCATTTCATTCTGCTCATAAAATCTGGATCAGTGGTATCATATCATTCTTCCCCTTGTTGTCTTAATGCATGTCCCCAACGAGGTTAGGGTACAAAGAATTGGGTCTCGAGATTGTTTCTCTTGAGGAAAAAACATCTCTCACACCCAAGAAACCTGTCATGGAAGTAAAAAATAAATATGACAGGACAAGAGATCCTTTTAAAATGTTTCTTGAGGAAGCCCTCACACAATAGAGGAACAAGATGATGGATAGTTTCGTTCAAATCCTTCGGTGGCTACCAACAGGTGACATATATTCCTCGAGCGGAGGCACCGCACCCTTAAAGGTAAAAATAAACTTCGATATTTCTATATTTTAATGTCAGATAGATGCTAATGTTGCAGACACGTGGTTTAATCTACTAGAAGGGTATTGTTCTGTCCATAACTTTTAGAATAGAGAAAAGATTACTTTTGCGCTCATCAAAGCCATTCCCCATGTTAAATATTAGTGGGAAACTTTCTGTGAGCAAAAGGAAACAGAGGAACCCTCATTATTTACAGTCACGACCATCTAGGAATCCTTTAGGGATGATATTAAGGAACAATACTACCCTATAAAATTTTATGATGAGTTGTATACCAAATGGACCACACTACAACAAGAAAGAGACGAGGTAGTGCCATAGTTAAAAAATATCTTCCATACCTTGCGCACCAAGATGGGTATCAAAGATTCATAGTGGCATCTGGTGCTCAAGTATCACAGTTCTCTGCATAGATACATACAGACTGAAATGGAATTTTTGGACATCTCTTCCTTGGGCGCGGCCTACCGATATACCATCAAAATTGAGTAGAAGATAAAACAAAAAAGGCGACAATTTGGGCATGGGAACCCCTCACATCAAAATCCAAGAAAGGGTGGCCCCAACCCACATAACAAAGGACAGAGAAAAGATGGAAAATATCAAGACAACTAGTCCAGTTTATAAGAAAAGAAGGACACCAAAAAGACAAAGAGAGATACAAGGAAGTGGTGTGACTTCCATAAGAGCCATTGGCATAACACTATTGATTGTTGCTCAAAGAAGTCACTGGTGGTCAAAGTGAAAGTCTCTGAATCAGATGCAGGTTTTGAATCTGAGTCAGAAATAGAAAGGGGAAGACATATCATTGACACAGAACCCAGTGGCACCGTTGCTACCACTGAGATCTAGCCTGGTGAACCAGAAGATCCAAAAGAAGGTGAGCGCCTCTTCCATTCACAGATGTGGATGAAAGGCACCCTGCTACACTTCATCATTGATATCGATATCTAGAAGAACCTCATATCATCATAGGTCATCAAGAGACTGGCATTTCCGACAACACTGCACCCACAACCCTACACCATTGGATGGCTCCGCCAAGGAAGTGATCTCCGTGTCAACCAACAGTGTCAACTATCATATGGAATCAAGCCCTTCAAAGACGAGGTATTGTGTAATGTTGCTCCTCTCGAGGTTTGTAATGTCATTTTGTGCCAACCTTATTTATGGAAACGTCATGTTGTATATGAGTCTAGGCCTCGTAGTGTTATTATTACTTTGAATATGAAATTATACAGGATACTCGAGGCAGTCCCTCCTAGTGTTATTTCCTTGATCTCTTCCAAGCAATGCAGGAAGGTCATCTCTCAGACCGAGAAACTTGTATTCTTCATGGTTCACTCTCAGAGTAAGAGAAAGATTGCATCCACATCGAGAGCCTCCATGATCGATCTCTCCACACAAAAAAATAAAGTGGATAAGGTCATGGAAGAATACTCATATATCTTATCTTCTCCTGCCGGGGTACCTCTGCACTGCCAGGTCAAGCATCCCATCAATATGACCCTAGGCAGACTGTTACCCAGTGGGCTAGTATACCGCCGCTCTATGTTAGAAAACAAGGAGATCAAGAGGCAGATTCTATAACTGCTCCACAAGGGGCACATATGTCCCAGATCATCGCCTTGTGGAAGCCCAATCATGATGGTGTAGAAGAAAGACTAAACCTGGTGACTCTGCATTGATTACCGAGCCCTGAATAAAATCACAGTCCGAAACTAGTACTCGATTCCTCAAATCGATGACTTCCTTGATCAACTGACAGGGGCCAAATACTTCAGTAAGATTGATCTGAATTCTGGCTACCACCAGGTCCCAATAGAACATATTGTTATCGAACAAATCGGTAGGTGTGGACACTAACTGATCTCCCTAGATCCACCTAGATCTAGAACAAAACACACCAGAACATGACACTTTCCTTAAGTTTTAAATATTGAATTTACTAAACAAAGAGGGATGGGTGACATACCATTAAAACGTCACTTCCTCTCACCATCACCATCCTAGATTTGTTTCAATGCTCATACAATGATGATCTTGCAAAAGAACGCAACCAACCAAAGTGATAGCAATAACATAAACTCAACATAAACCTATGTATGTGATCAAGGAATCATACAATAAAACACAACAATCTTTATAGGAAAGAATCATATTACTGTATCATATTAAATGTGAAAGAGAGATTACAACCATGGCCTTGATGTCATAAGGTCCCTTCCAATTGTCCTTTATTCCCCACACACTTTCACTCCAATAATTCTGAGAGCACAGATCTGATAATATTCACAATCTATCTTGACAAAGAAAATATCAAAGCCACGCCAACCAAGCTAATAATTCCAATCCAACCAAATCTAATATTCTCTATGAGAACTCCTCCCCTTTTATAAGTTGAATAGGATAAGGTGAGGAGGTTAGGATGATCCCACTAAATCATGAAAGCGAGTAAGATCCAAACCATTCGGATACCACATCACCATAGAAGTTTCTCCTTGTAGAAGATTCGAGAAAACACTTGTTTTTCCCATGTGTAGGCATTCTCGCACCCTGCCTATAGAGAAACCTGCAAACATATCGCACCCCAACTATGGTGAAAACTATGAGAATTAGGCATTCTCACACCCTGCCTATATAGCAACTTGCGAACTTCCTTTTTTATAGGGATTTTACAAAGGAAAATGCAACTTCTTTTCTCAGGAAAAGTTCTTCTCCCTTCTCTCTTCAGGAACTCAGGCCACTGACCCCTCTGAAGGAAACATATAGGTTTACATCATTAACACTCA
>ML778698.1:325861-361545 GCA_009831015.1 Picea engelmannii
GATGAGACCGAAAAAGAGATAAACTATCGCTCAATAGACGTTTTCTTCAAATACTTTAATGAGCATGAAAAGAACAAGGTCGCTCGGCAATCTTTTCATGTTTAGAGAGTTTGAAAAGAGCTTAAAGGGAACTCCAGTGGGTTCCTTTTTCGTATAACCTTTACAAGCCCGAAAAAGTGATAAAAGTATACTCGGTTTCATTCTCACGTATTTACGAGCACAAGAAAGAACAAAGATTGAGCTTGGTAACTTATTCTCATGTATTTACAAGCATGAGAAAGAACAAAGACTAAGCTTGGGATTGTTTTCATTTTTACGCAAGCTTTAAAACAAAACAAAACTACGCTTGGAATAGATTTTAATTTTTACAGAAGCTTAAAAACTAAACAAAACTATGCTTGGACGTGGTTTCATTTTTAGACAAGCTTGAACTAGAGGAAAGTATGCTTGAGGTAGGTGGTTTCATTTTCACACAAGCTTGAACCATATGAAACTATGCTTGTGACTTTCCAATGCATAACACATGAAAGGTTGGTACTTAGCCCCCATCTTAAGAAACTAGCGGCTCTATTTCAGCGTGAAGTCCAGAGGCTGGAAGTAAATGCCCCCAAATATTTGTTTCATCCAACTACAAAGGAGAATGAAATGAAGCTTCAAATACTAGATGAAATACTTGACTCAAACAGAGAGGGGGAAAACTATTTCATTTTTTAACGAGCTTGACATAGAAACAATAACTATGCTCGTAACCTCTATTTCATTTTTTAATGAGGTTGCCTCAGAGACACAAAAACTATCCTCGTAGTGGTTTCATTTTTTAATGAGCTTGAAATCAAAAAATCATGCTCAAGGACCTCTGTTTCATTTTTTAACGAGGTTGCCTCAGAGACGAAAAAACTATCCTCGGTAGTCTTCTTCATCATGGATTCCAAGAGGAAAATTCTCCAAAAGGAGACCATGTCAAGGGACAAAACTCAGTCATGGCTTCCAAGAGATCTTCACTGGAAGGAAGAAACACACTTTGGAAGGACACCATGTCGAGGGTCGCGACAAGAGTAAAGAGATCAAACTCTAACAACCCTATCGAAGAGATCACCATGTCAACTACTGGATCTAAGTCATCAGAAGTTGAAACCATGGGTGACAATGCCACATAATTGACCTATGGTGGGGGCGATATTGTCTGCATATAAGAACCATTTAGGGAAGAAATCCAGTCAGGTTCAATGAATTAAAGTTGATCAACAGTCACAACTCGTCCATCGTGAGGGAAAGATATCACACAAAAAAGAGTAGACACAATAGCTTTCATGGCATAGACATAATCTCACCCAAGGAGTAAAGAAAAATCCAAGGGGTATTGGACTACCATGACGTCAATAAAGACAGTTTTTTCACCCAAAGTTACAAGAAACTGAGGAAGGGTCCCTAAAGGTTGACTAGTTCTTCTGTTAAAATCCAATAGATTCTACATAACTAGTGCAAGTGGAGGATAACCCAAGGCTTTCCAAGAAATAGAGGACAAAATACTAACAGATTAACCTTCATCTATCAGCGTCTGAGGAACGTCCCGACCACAAACCTGCACTGTAATTTGGAAAGGAATGTGAGAGGGAAGACGAGGTCCAGTTAGCACACCCCAATCAAAACAGATGGCCTCATTACTCGGAGGGGGTTCCATGGGAGACGGAGGAATACCCCTCAACACGCTAGAGTCTATATCAATGAGAAAAATGTGGGCAGTATTGGGTTTACTCTTGAGCGGGAGAGTAGGATCGACCAATGATGGGATCGAATCGACCACGTAGACACTCTTCAGAGGAAGAGTGGGATTGACCGATGATGGGATCGGATCAACCACTTTGGCATGCTTCGGATGAAGGGTGGGATTGATCGAGGAAGGGATTGGATCAATCACTTTAGCACTCGTCAAAGGAGGAGTGGGATTGATTGATGACAGAACCGGATCGACCACTTGGGTTACATTCTCTAAAAGGAGAATGGGGTTGACAGGTGTAAATGGATCGACCGCTTGGATGACACTCTCCAACGGGAGAGGGGGATTGACCAAGGATAGAATCAGATCGACCGCTTTAGTTTCACTCTCTGAGGGGACAGTGGGATTGACCAAGGATGGTATCGGATCAACCACTTTGTCAACTGGTTCAACTAAGGATGTGACCATATTGACGACATCATCAACCGTATTAACCGATGAAGGGAACAAAGTGATAATTCCATCAACTATTGGAGGGTTCAGAGAAAGCTTACGGTAAGTAGCTGGAAGTTGAGGCTATGAAATAGTCATGTCTTCCAATAATTTTGAGGCTTCGTCCATTCGAGAAAAAAGGTGAGTGAGATGACTCCCTTTTCATAACATACATGGGAACTTGACTCTACTTTTATTCTTCCCAACCGTATCATGACTGGTTGACGGGGGGTCGTCAACATGTTGTTCAGAGGATAACAACATGTGTTGGCGAGGGTGTGTAGACCATGCTTCTATAACCTTGGATGGACCAGGGCAATCCTTAGGAAGATGGCTACCCTTACAAAGCCTGCAAGGGTACTTGGGCTTACAGGGTTGTTTGGGTGATCTTGACATCATCAACACTCCCATCACGAGTAACAGTAACTGGTTGTTTTCCAACATGTTTGACAGTGGTTGGAGGTTTAGATCCTTGCTTAATTTTCTTCCTCTTATTCTTCCTTTTCTTCTTCTTCTTATTCACCAAGTTACTAGCTTCAGAACTTTCGCTCGATGAAGAATATGGAACAAAAGGTGACCTTCCAAGTGAAGAAGGCGAATAAGACCTTACTGGTGAAGACGGTGAAGGATCAACATGAGGTTGATGTTCATGAGGTTGATGTTATTGGGGGGAAGTGCTTACGACTGAATCACTTACTGCATTCGAGATTACCTGAGTGGAAAACAACCACACCGGTAATCCAATTGTGAGACCTGGAAGGCTCAAAATAGCGATGAGAGGAGGACCAATGTTTCCATAAGAAGGAAAAAAAAAAGGTTCCCCTGGAGCAAAGGTTCCTTCATTGGTCATTTCGGGAACTAACGCCATTAAAAAAAAAAATCCAATCTAGAGTCCTCTAAGGAAAACAAACAACACACGCTAAAAATCTAGTAAGCAAGCAAGCAAACAAAACCTTCTCACAATGAACGTACTAGTTGGTGATGAAATCCAACATCGTGGGAACAATGTAGGAAGGGGATGAGATAGAGCGGGTGGAAAAGTTACGTTGACGACCTGCTTAACGGACTTACACCCTGGTGCAAGATCCCACACATAATTGTGGGTATACCCTCCAAGGAGCCCAAGTGAGTTTTGCCAACGTCGATTCCAGGTACCGTGAAGACTTTCCCCTCCACAGTCACCTTGTGTAAATACCCTAAATAGATAGGCCACTAAGGTTACCACTGACAACAATAAAGCATTGGGGGACATTTGACAGTCCGATCCACATGCAAGGGTAGGGTATCTAGCCCGAAATCAACTTGACAGGCTTCCACTCATCATTGTGGGTATACCTCCAAGTGACCCCCGTAATGCGTGCAATCTCTACACCAAGACCAACAAAGCAGGGTGAGTAACTCTGCCAGTCTCAATGTGACCTCGTGATTGACCCTTGTGTTAGAAGGGCTTCCCAGAACAAAATGAAGTAAGTGGATTTAACTCTCCCTATCACAAGATACTATGTTTGTTTGGAGCTTTGGAAAGTTATCTTTCACACCTATTCCAAAGCCCTACAACTATCTAATGTAGGTTTGCTACCAGAAAATATAAAAATGTCTAATCAATTTTTATAAGCACTTTATTTTATAGCTGTTGTTACTCAAAAGGAAGATGGCATGGACAATATGGTGTTTTGACCGACTTGAAAATTATGAAAAGATATGAAGATGCAATCTTTTCATTTCGATGAAAGCTATGCTACGAGAAGGAGAAACATTTATCATTCCCATATGCACAATGTCCCAAAATATATTAAACTCATCAATATCAATATCCTCAAGAAATGATAAAAAGGTACTGTACACCAATGCGCGATTCATGCCCCCCCCATGGAAATTTTTTCATAATTTAAGATCAAAAAATGCCAAGAATCATGCAATTTCGCTACTTCAAATGCAAGGATGCCCTCAATCTAATATAAAGCAAGAAATTAAATATTTTTGTTTCAAAAATTTCATTAAAAGCAATAATGAACTTTCTTAAAACAAAGAAACCCAAACTAATAGTTTTCTTTTAAAGTGAACTATTCAGAAGAAATTTGATCTTTCCCTAAACAATTCTAAAGAAAACACACGCTTTGTAATTGAAAGACACTCAAAGCAAGAGACTAATCCTTAAAAACCAAAAAAAGAAAAGATGGATAAAATCAACTCAAAGAATGTCAAGAAGACTGTAAACAGATCAATATAGGCTCCAAAAGTTCAATCCAGCTGTTCAAAGAAAAAATGGGGAACAAAAAATGACAAGACCCAATCCAAAAAAAATTTACAAACAAGTTCGCAGGCTGGCATTGTATTTCAGTGCGAGAATCAAAGATTCTCGCAGACTAAACAAAGGTTGAATGCGAGGGGTTCGCACTGGACTTAACACTAGGGTGTGAACTCAGGTGTTTCTCATAGGCCACTAAAGGGTAAAGTGTGAGAATGCCTATAAACAAGCAAAAATTTGAAAAATGAATAAATTTGAGTGAACTTTCTAATCCAGAGTGTCAGGATGGATCTCCCACAGACTCAGAGACCAGAAAACAAGAAATCAAAGCAAGGGAAACTAGACTAACTAGGAAACAATCTGTTCCCTAGTGGAGTCACCAATTTTGTTATCGGACAAATCGGTAGGTGCGGAGACTAACTGATCTCCCTAGATCCACCTAGATCTAGAACAAAACACACCAAAACATGAGGCTTTCCTTAAGTTTTAAATATTGAATTTACTAACCAAAGAGGGATGGGTGACATACCATTTAAATGTCACTTCCTCTCTCCATCACCATCCTAGCTCCATTTCAACGCTCATACAATGATGATCCTGAAAAAGAATGCAACCAACCAAAGTGATAGAAATAACATAAACTCAATATAAAACTATGTATGTGATCAAGGAATCATACAATAAAACACTACAAGCTTTATAGGAAAGAATCATATTACTATCAATCCATGGGAATCCATCTCAATGGACTACATGTCGGGCCTCCCTTCCACCAAGTGGGGAAATGACTGTGTTTTTGTGGTTGTTGATCACTTTTCCACGATGGAGATTCTAGCCGCCTGCAAGAAGAGCATCACAATAGAATCCACTGCCAATCTCTTCTTTGAATGAGTATGAGTATATTTTTGGATCCCACAAACCATTATATCAGACTGTGATAATCAGTTCCTTAGCACATTTTGGTCAAGCCACTAGTCACTGTTGTATACCAATCTCACCAAATCCACTTCCTTCCACCCCCAAATAGATGGCCAAACTAAGGTCATCAATCGGATTATCATACATATCCTTCACATGTACCATTCAAAACACTCGTGCACATGGGGTGAGAGTATTCCCTATGTCTAGCATAGCTACAACTGAGCCCTACATAGCTCAACTGGCCATAGTCCCTTTCAGGTGGGGTTGGGATTCGAACCAGAAGCTAACAAATCCACCCGGTTCATTGAGAGGATCCAACACATCCACCAATAGGTTTAGGATATTCTACAGAGGTCTAATTCCAAGTAAAAGTAGGGCCATGATCAACATCGAGTGCCACATAAGTTTCAGGTGGGTGACAATGTTTGGTTCAAATTGTATAAAGAATGTCTTACAGGGCCCCATCGGAAGCTTCACCCACTCCATTATGGTCCGTACACCATCACCAAGGTAGTAGGTGACAATGATTTTGATCTCAACATTCCCCCTTTCCTTGGCCTGCACCCAGTCTTCAGTGTGACTCTCCTTCGGCCATATTTCCCACCATTATTGGACACCTCAGAGATAACAGAGAAGTTGAAACCAATAGAGTTCAACCTTGACTGCATGAAACAATCATCCAATTATCATATTGTGGACACATAGATCAAGGGAACTCGACAACAAAGGATCTATCTTGATCGAGTTGTCAAAGAAGGGCATCTCCTACAATAAGGCAAGTGGCTCACACAGAAAAAATTCAATAGAAATTTCCTCATCTGATGGGGAACTCAACAAAAATGGAGACCATTTATTCCTAAGGAGGGGGGATTGATCTAGGTGGATATCGGTGGCCGCCCACCTTTTCCAACTGGCTCAAAACAATTTTCTGACAATTTTGGTAATTTACTATTTTTAGCAGTTTTTAACTTTCGGGGCCATTTTGAGGGCCTAAATGAAGGTTTTTCAGGATCAAGATTCTTAATGATATATGAAGGCTTTGACTGAGCACCAAAAATGAATCTTCTCGACGATACCTTTCCAACAAGCTATCATGCACCCAAAACAAAGATCATATGCAAAAGTTACGAACCCAAGAAGTTGATGTACTAACTTACCCAAACGGGGCCCATGTGACTTTTAGCGCTTCATCTCCTAGGGTTAGGTTTTTTGGATGTCTAGGGTTTGTGAAATTTCGGTTTGTTGTAAAAAATTCCTTTAGAGCCTCATTTTAATCATATTCTTTCGAATGAGCGCAATCATCACATCTCTTCTCAACGATAAGCCACCACCATTCCAGCAAGCTTGTTTTTCACTGCATTTTAGAGTTTCAACTTATTTCCTAATTGAATAGAAAACCAATTTTACTGTATATTTGTTATTGTGTGTTAAGCATATTTTAATAATATGTATTCATTTCGTTCTTCTCATAAAATCTAGATCAGTGGTATCAGAGCGGTTTGCTCCTTGTCATCTTAATGCATGTCCCCAACGAGGTCAGGGTACAAAGAATTGGGTCTTGAGCTTGGTTATCTCGAGGAAAAAATATCTCGCATGTACAAGAAATCTCTCATGGAAGGAGAAAAGAAATAAGACAGGATAGGATATCCTTTCAAAATGTTTCTTGAGGAAGCCCTCACACAACAGAGGAATGAGATGATGGATAGTTTAGTGCAAATCCTTTGGCGACTACCAACAAGAGATGCATCTTCCTCGAGCGGAGGTGATGCCCCCTTCAAGGTACAGATAAACTTATATATTCCTATATTTTAAGGTTATATAGATGTTGATGTTGTCTACAAGTGGTTGAATCTACTAGAAGGGTATATTTTTATCCATAACTTTTCGAATAGAGAAAAGATTACTTTTGCACTCCTCAAATCCATTCCCCATGTCAAAGATTGGTGGGAAAATTTATGTGAGAAAAAGGAAATGAAGGAACCCTCATTATTTATAGTCACGACCACTTGGGAATCCTTTAGGGATTCTATTAAGGAGAAATACTACCCTGTCGAAAGTTATGATGACTTGTATACCAAATGGACCACAATGCGGCAAGAAAGAGACCAAGCAGTGCCAGCGTTCACAAATATATTCCATACATTGCAAACCAAGCTAGGTATCAAATATTCAGAGAGAAATCTAGTGCTCAAGTATCATGGTGCTCTGCATAGATACATACATACCGAAATGTAATTTCTAGAGATCTCGTCCTTGGGCATGACTTACCTATATGCCATCAAAATTGAGCAGAAGCTCAAAAAAAAGATGCGACAATTTGGGTCTCGGAACCCCTCACAAAAAAATCCAGGAAAGTGTGCCCACAACCCAGATAACAAAGGATAGATAAAATATGGATATTATCAAGACAACTAGTCCAATCCGCAAGCAAAGAAGGACACCGGAAAGACAAAGAAAGATATCAGGAAGTAGTGCGACTTACATAAAGTCCATTATCATAACACTTTTGATTTCCTCTCAAAGTAGTCGTTGGTGGCCGAAGTGAAATCCTTTGAGTTATATGCGGGTTCTAAATTTGATTCAGAAACATAAAGGGGAAGACAGATCATTAACGTGGAACCCAATGGCACCATCGCTACCACCAATATCTAGCCTAGTGAACCAGAAGAACCAGCAGATAGTGAGCGCCTCTTCCATTCACATATGTGGGTGAAAGGCACCCCACTTCACTTCATTGTTGATAGAGGTAGCCAGAAGAACCTCATATCATCAGAAGTCGTCAAGTGGTTGGCCCTACCTACAATGCCGCACCCACAACCCTACACCATTGGATGGCTTCACCAAGGAAGCGATATCCGCGTCAACCAACAATGTTGATTGTCGTATGGCATCAATCCCTTCAAAGTCGAGGTATTGTGCGATGTTTCTCCTCTCGAAGTTTGTAATGTTCTTTTGGGCCAACATTATTTATGGAAATGTCATGTTGTGTATGAGTCTAGGCCTCGTAGTGTTATTATTACTTTGAAAAAGAAATTGTATAGGATACCCGAGGTAGTCCCTCCTAGTGTTATTTCCTTGATCCTAGTGTTAGTCCCTCCTAGTGATAATTTCTGTCAAGCGAGTGCATGAAGATGATTTTGGAATCTCACTATAGTCGGGTGGCAAGAAACTTTGGCGTTGAAAAGATAGTGGCAGTGTTGCATAAACATTTCTACTGGTCAAAAATTCGATAGAATGTCGATAAGTATATCAGGTTCTGCACCACCTGCACTACTTCCAAAATGACCACAAAGAAACCTGGACTGTACACCCCTCTACCTACTCCTAATAGGCCGTGAGAATCCATCTCAATGGAATACATGTCGGGCCTCTCATCCACCAAGAGGGGAAATGACTGTGTTTTTTTCATTGTTGATTTCTTTTCCAAGATGGTGATTCTAGCCACTTGCAAGAAGAACATTATAGCAGAAGCCATTGCCAAGCTCTCATCTGAATGTGTATGAGTACTTTTTGGGATCCCACAAACCATTATCTCAGATCATGATAGTCGGTTCCTCAACACATTCTGGTCAAGCCTCTAGTCATTGTTGGATGCCAAGCTCACCAAATCCACTACTTTCCACCCCAAGACAGATGGTCAAACTGAGGTCGTCAATCGGATGATCGTACATATCCTGTGCATGTACCATTCAAATTACCCTTGCACATGGGATGAGATTCTTCCCTATGTCCAACATAGATACAACCAATCCCTACATAACTCAACTTCCCACAAGCCCTTTCAGGTGGGTTTGGGATTCCAACCATTGGGCCCCATGGATGTTGCACTACCTCTGGCGACCACCTTGGATGAATCATCCCCTGATCCATCAGAAGATGAAAAATCCAACTGGTTTATTGATCAGATCCATAACATCCACCAACAGGTTCATGATATTCTAAAAAATTCTAATGCCAACTACAGTCAACACCATGATCAACATCAAGTGCCACATAAGTTTCAGGTGGGCGACAAAGTTTGGTTTCACTTGCAGAAAGAATGCCTTACAAGGCCCCATCAGAAGCTTCACCCACTTTTTTATGGGATGTACACCATCACCAAGGGTATGGGTGACAATGCTTTTGAGCTCAACATTCCCACTTTCCTTGGCCTGCACCCAATCTTCAACGTGGCTCTCCTTCGATCCTATTTCCCACCATTATTGGACACCTCAGAGATAGAAACGTAGTTGAAACCAATAGATCTCAACCCTAACTGCATGAAAAAAGAATCCAATTATCATATTATGGACACAAAGATCAAGGGAACTCGACAACAAAGGATCCATCTTTAGCGAGTCGTCAAAGTAGGGCAGCTCCTACACTAAGGCAAGTGGCTCACCTGGGGAAAAATTCAACAGAATTTTCCTCATTTGATGGGGGAACTCAATGAAATGGATACCATTGATTCCTAAGGAGGGAGGATTGATCTAGGTGGATATTGGTGGCCACTGAACTTTTTCAACTGTCTCAAAACAATTTTTTGGCAATTTTGGTAATTTACTATTTTTAGCAGTTTTTAACTTCCGAGGTCATTTTGAGGGCCTAAATGAAGGTTTTTATGGATTGAGCTTTTCAATGTAGGCCAAAGGCTCTGATTGATCCCCCAAAATTAATCTCCTCGAAGATACCTTTCCAACGCGCTATCATGCGCCCCAAACAGATATCGTATGCAAAACTTACGACCCTGAGAAGTTGATGTACTAACTTACCCAAACGGGCCCCACATGACATTTGGTGCTTCATCTGCCAGGGTTAGGTTTTTAGGATTTCTAGGGTCTGTGACATTCCGGTTTATTGTTAAAAATGCCTTTAGAGCCTCATTGTAATAATCTTCTTGTGAATGAGTGCAACCATCACATCTCTTCTCATAGATAAGCCACCACCATTCCAACAAGATTGTTTTCCACTGCATTTTACAGTTTCAACTTATTTCCTTATTGAATAGAACTAGTTTTACTATATCTCTGTTATTTTGTGTTAAGCATATTTTAATAATGTGTATTCATTTCGTTTTGCTCATAAAATCTGGATCAACCCAAAAGTGTTTGCAAGTAGGAAGGTGTCAAATTTAGAACATAATTACAACAAAACAGAAAGAGAAGGTTTGGCTATGGTTTATATATTTCAAAAGACATTATTTGTTAGGTCAACATTTTACTATGTTTACATACCACTCTTCTCTTAGATACCTGGTCAACAAGCCAGTGTTGGGGGGAAGAATATGCAGATGGTTGCTATTATTTCAGGAGTTTTATTTTGAAGTAGTTGTGAAGCATGGAAGACTAAATGTAGGGACATATCATCTATCCATGATAACTAATGGAGAGAAGCCTAGCAATTTCGAGGACAATTTCCTAGATGCACAATTTTTTTCAATACAAATTGTTGATGAATATTTTGCTGACATTATTGAATTTTTGAGTACAATATTTTCCCCAAAGGAATATAATACCACACAAAATAATAATTTGGTGGTCAGAGATGCATACTACCAACTTATTGCATGGCACTTGTATAAAGTAGGAGTAGATAAATTCTAAGGAGATGTTTCATGGACCATGAATGACCTATCATCTTAGCAGAAGAACATGAAGGAATAACTGGAGGACACTATGTAAGGAAGGCTACTGCGAAAAAAATATTGCGCGTAGAACTTTGGTGGCCAATAGGCTCTAAGGATGAAAAGGAGTATTGTCAGAATTATGATGTCTATCAAAGGGTAGGAAACCCATCAAGGAGGGATGAGATGCCATTGAGAACTCAGGTAACTTTGAAAGTGTTTGATAAATGGGAAGTATATTTTGTAGGACTAATCAATCCACCATATAGGATATAAGGAGCAAGGTATATCATTACAGTGACATAATATTTAACCAGATGAGTTGAGGTAGTGGTAGTAAAAAATTGCATCACAAAGACTACAACACACTTCCTATTTGAACAAGTGATTACAAGGTTTGGATGCCCTAGAGTTCTAATGAGTGATCAAGGGATTGATTTTATCAATAGTGCCATCCATGCAATGACTAAATAATTTGAGATACATCATCATAAGAACACTCCATACCATACTCAAGATAATGGAATAGTGGAATCATTTAACAAGATATTGGAGAATTCCCTAACTAACACCTTTAATTTAAAAAGGGATGATTTGTATTTGAATATACCAACAATACTATGCGATTATATAACTACTTGCAAGAAGCTTACATGGAACACACCTTTCAGATTGGTATATGGACATGAAACAATAGTCCCTTTGGAGCATTTGATACATAGTATGTGCATTGTAGCCATTAAAACATGACATAAAGAGGTGCAACTCAATAACTCAAGAACGATTGGAACAACTCATGGAATTATAAGAATACCATATTGTAGCTAGTTTCCATCAGGAAGTACAAAAAGAAAAGGATAAATATTGGTATGATAAACACATCGAGAAGAAGAAATTCAAGGAGGGATATTTGGTTATCCTCTATGACAGTAAATACTTTCAACACCTAGGGAAATTCATAATTCATTGGCTAGGGCTATATGAGATAAAGTCTGTCACAGATGGAGGTGTTGTGCAACTGAATAATTTAGCGAGAAAGGAGATTCAATGATTGGTGAATGGCATTCGACTGAAACTATATAGGGAAATTCGACCCAATAACCTTAAGTAGTTTAAGAGAAGAGAAGTAGAGTTGTACATAATGTACATAGTAGGAGTTAAAAGAAGAAAAAGAAAAGAAAAAATGAGTAAAAGAAGAAAAAGGAAGAAAAAACTGCAAAAAGAAGAAAATACAAAAGATGAAGTAGATAGATAAAGGGTTTTGCAGGAAAAGTTAGTTGATATAGCGTGAAAAATACAATAAGTTGTCTGACATAATAGGAATATACTTCACGTTGGAGATAGATGACTAGACAGAAAATACAACGCTTAAAAGATAGAACAACATGTAGACAAAGTGTTTAAAACTATCTCAGATAGTGCACAGGAAGGGAACGCACCCACAAAGGGTAATATAGAGAAGATAACGTATAAAATGGAGAATTATGAGAGATACATCACATAGTTTATGTCACTCTTGCAACCAAGAACTCCACCAGAGGTCATATCATAAAGGGTTCAGAAGGTGACAAATCACAAGGAGAAAATTGCACTGAGCTTCCAAGAAATCAAAGATTTATATGAGAGAAGAGGACAATTATGGATGAGTTTACAGGAGGACTTAGAAAAAAAATAATAAGGAGTAAACATTTTCGTGAAAGACTTGAATAATAAAAAAAAATGATGACCATTCAAGATAGGTTGAGAAGTGCGCAAGACTTGAAGAACCTGCAGGAAGAACTAAAGAGTATACAAGTAGAAAAGCAGTCAAGGCAGGATCAACTCAATCCATTACAAGATATATAAGAACAAATTATGAATGATATTGATTCATACAAGGGGGATATTAATAAAATTAACTTGGATACTGAAGAATTGATGAAGGACCACATCATTGCACAAAGTGTGGAGTCTGTAGCTGAGAAAAGGACACAAGAAAAAACTTGAGTTGAAGAAATTTCAGGAAGATTTCAGGAGTTAGAGAAGTCAGTCAAGGATGCAAAAACTACTTGAGTGGATTGGGACAAGCCACAAGTAAGTCTTGGGGGTATTTTGGTGTAGGCCATTTTTGGGAACAATGCAAAAATCAAGGAAGCAGTTGATAAAGTGACCAGAAAAGGACCACATGCCAAAGAATAAGGAAAAGTAGTGTGAGGAAGGAGAAAGACAAAGGAAAAGAAGAAGGATGCAGATAAACCATGCGTAGGAAGTTGGAATGTGGAAAAATCTAATACACTTAGGGTTAGGTTTTGTTTCATTGATATAATGGGTTTTAACCCTCTTTTCTAGTATACATATGTACTGTAAGATCTGAGTAGATCATCCTTGACCATTATTGAGAGATCATTTTGGTATCAAGTCTTGGATGAGTTTTGAGCCATTATTTTTTTCTAAAGAGTGGTGGAGCTATTATTGAGTTATTTTTGGAGACAGAGTTATGGATTGTAATTGAGGATTAGGTTACAATATTTGGATCTTAGTGCGACCTTGGTCAGCCTTATCCATAATTTTTCATTTCAGATGCACCTCAGATGTAATGCGCACAATGAAATGACTTGATGAAGATGAATACAGAAGAAAATAAGGCCATATATTCCTGGACGTAGCCCAGGGGGGTGAACCACAGTAAAACCTGATGTATTTGTGTGGCATGTCTCGTTTATGTGCTGAAATGGTTTATGATGAATGAATGAATGAATCTAGTAGTAGTAAAATGCAACACACACTATATTAGTTCGACATTTCATGAAGAATGTATGTTAATGAATGAATATAGTTATATAACGGTAGATATGACGAATTTTGAAGTACAAAAGTATGTCTAATATCCCCATGAGCAAAATCCCTTCCATGATTACAGACATCTAGGTCCTGCAATCACCCACTAGCCATCTCATGTGAGACTATATTATGCACTATGTGCCCAATGTTACCTTCTGGTCTCCAAAAGGGCCAATGGTTTCTAGGGTTTTGTTAGAGAACTAAGGTAGAACCTGGGTTAGCCCATACATCCAATAGTTACCAAATAGTAATTTCCAGGAAATAGATGAATAGTGGGAAGTTTTCCTTGATGCAAAGTGAAAAGGTACAAGATAATCCTGGGACTATTTCCTAAAGAAATAAATATGAATAAAGCTACCGACCTAGAGTATGTCGGTTCAACAATGGGTGGTTGGTCGAAACTGTGAGATGCAATAAAGAAAGCATACATGTAGTGTTTTCCAAACCTAAATGTCATCGAGAGGGAAGCATTCACATAAGTTATGCAAAAATATCCAAAAAATAGAACAAGATAAAAGGAAACAAAAAAGAGAAGAACTTCATAACGAATGGTACAACCAAAAGTATAATATAAAAATGATCTGGGAGGGTCATCCTGATAGAGCGTATCCTGAGCTATAAATATATCTACTAGAGCTATAAATAACAATAGCCCTGGAGAACCTCAACAAAAGTAGCAATGCACAACTGAATATCCATCAATCGAATGACGAACCATAAAAAATGGGCTACAAAGAATCTAGACCATCTTTACGTACTTCTCCCACACTAGAAACTAGCCCAAGGATAAGGGAATTTCTCCAACAAAGACTTCAAATCGATGACTTGTCTGCAATATTATGGTACAAAGAGAAAGGTCATGGAAACCTATGAGACACACTCATTGTCGAGCCAGAATGAAATGAATTTAACAATATTCTTATTTAAATTAAGGATCTCATTGAATCGACCCCCTTACCAAATCTAATTTCAGAAGAAGAAATTAATTGTAGTCATGAAGTGACACACCTTTTGGAGCGACAGTTAGTCAAATATAAAGATTAAATCTCTCAAACCGAGGAGTAATTCTCTATACCTAAGAAGAAACACTTGTTTCTCGAATGCCATCCAATAAAGGAGGAAAACAAAAAATTAATGGAGGATTTGACAACTTAGTTGAAAGTTGTGGTAGCTCAAATACCAAGAAAACCAAGAATTCCTAACAAGAAATTAAAAGTGGGATTTAACCACATCCCAATTTATGAAGGAGAGGAGGACCCAAAATGCCACTGGTTCGTGTGCGAAAACTTCTGGGATGATACTAAAATTATAGATGAATACAAGAAAATGGCACAATTCAGAGCTGCTCTGCAACACCACGCTTTAACATGGTTTATGAACTTCAAAGAAAATAAAACTCACTCAAAAGAAGAAATAAATAATAACTTCTTAACATTTTTTAAAATTCAGGATGTAGACATATGGCAGCTCAAAAGTGAAAAGAAATAAAACAAAGACTAGGTGATTCAGTAAGAGAGTATGATAAAATATTCAAAGACCTCTAAATCCAAATTTTGACAACAATAGACTAGAGATTGATACTCCAGTGGTATGTATTTGGGCTATTGAAATGAATTTGTTCTCTTTTACTCTTATATATGATAACCTTTTATGAATATGCATTACATAAATCACAGCGAGTCGAGTCAAATGATCATGGCCTGTCGACTTCTTTGACGACTGAGAGACTTGAGGAGAAAATAGAACATTTACAAAAAAAAATAAAAAATATAGCTATATGATGGAGTGAAGTATGGTGTAGTACATGCCTTGTGGAAGGACATACAAATAATAATTTCCCCCTCACCAAACTCAAAACAACAATATTCGTTCACCAAATACAAGGTAGAAAATATTGTAACATATGCAAATGCCTGACTGATCACACTGTACAAGATTGTCCACATAATCTAAAAAACACAAAGTGGTGTCATATCTATGAATCTTATGATCCCCAAACATCATAATTCCATTTAAACGCTAAGAATTAGACTAATGTATGAACAATCTACCACACAGAAACCACCTATCAAAGAAACAATTATGGTTGAAGAGATGACTATTACGGTCGTGGTCGCGGTTGAGAAGGACGCCATGGATTTGGTGGTTGATGTCGAGGTCATGGATGACCATACTATTTAAATTGATGGAAATATGATAACATCAGCCCAAATTTCCCTTTAAAATATATAATTGATTTGTAATTTTGCAATATATGCGGCGTTGGAGACCACTCTTTAGAAGAATTCCCAATAGTACTTGCCAAGATCATGCCAAGGAAAAATGTCAATCTACTACATGAAATATCCAAGGAGGAGGTGATGAACTCAAAAAAATTACATGTTGTTACAAGGTCAGGTGCCAGACGAGATATTAACACTCCACTACAAGATCGCCAAAGAAGGAATGCTAATACCTTCCCAAATACATACAAATAAGAGAAAATGATGAGAGAAAATATTATTTTATTCAAGAATTCCACAGAAGATAAAAACAACTCAGAAAGACGAAATGAAGACAACATCTAAGAATTGTTGCAGCTCCAAAAAGAAAAACATTCAGTAGGCTGACTATTGGACCTACTCAACATATTACATGAATACAAAGACGGTCAGAGATTGACAAAGGATGCAAGGCACCTCTCTTATAAACATAAATATTATGATCCACGAGTCAACTTGGATATTGAGGGCATGATGGTCAATCAGGTGGTCGTTTATTTTGGATCTCAAGTAAATATTTTTCGAAAAGAAACATGGATACAAATGGGTTGACCAAGGCTTGCACCCATGATGAACTATATTAAATTAGCCAATGAGATATTAATAGAACTGATCAAAATATTGAGAAATGTAGACACTAAAATTATGAGAATACTAACTTTAATTGACTTCAAAATAATCAATATCATCGAAGGAATGCCAACATATGTAGCTCTTATCAGTCGACCATGGGGTCGAAAAATGAAAGAAACTTTCTCCCTTGAAAGAGATAGAATTAAGTTGAAAGGGAGTGGGAGGAAAATAATCATTCCTTTACATAAAAAAGAAGGAGAACCATGGATGGAGTCATGGTATGAATATAAATAATCCTAGTTCCTATACTAGATAAAAAGAAAACAAAAATATTATGTAGAACTGACTGCAGAAGGAGAAATTTTGAGAGAATCTCCCATGTCGTTCGGGCATAATTCTGACTCACTAGCAAATTGAGAATTATGAAGAACATGTGAAATATTGATGGTATATTTAAATTATTCCAAGAAACCATCTTAGGATGTGCTACTCAATCTAGGATGTACCAAAAGTATATGCAAACAAAACTCGAAAAACTCCCACTCTTGTACCGACCGACAATCAAATATGAAAACCCTTACAATACAATGAACTATATGCACCTTCGACTCATGTCGAAGAAGTAACAAAATCCATAGGAGAGAAAGGGAGGACATAGAACCTTGTGAAAACCTTCATAGGCCAAGCTGAAAGATGGTGGGAAACATATTCCACCATATTACAAACATGGATTACTGTGTCAATGTACTTCGTTGAATGATTCAGAGATAATAAATTATCCAAAGCCATGGATAATACCACCTTTATAATTGGGTATGACCCAGTAGAGAATATTCAACGCTATGAAAACCAACGGAAAAAAATAGTATATGAATATGAAAGGGTGTGGACCCATATGTTTCCAACTACATTATATGGAATACCAAATAAATGGTATAATATTTAAGAATCTTGCAGCCATACATCAAACTGGGATGAAATTAAAGAAAATTTTGTGCAAGACTTTGAATTTAATGAAGAGGAACACTTGAGAGATGTGGCACAATAAATAAAAATATTTCTATAAAATCCATTAGCATCTATACAAAAGGAAAAACAAAATATGTCAGTCGATTTAGTATCGACATCAACTTGCAATTTTTTGTCAACAAAAAACAAAGAAATCTTGACTGCACAAAGGATCTGTTAGTAACATTTCTTGTCCTAGCCACAAGAGTATTCAGGTCTGCAAGTTGTGCGAGAAGCGCCCGAGCGAAACACAGAAAAACCTCATTTTAGGCTTCCAAGTGAGTAACTGGGCGAGATTATATAGTTGATGGTTCAGATTCATCCATAAGAGCAGATCGACGGTTGGCGGGAAATCGTGGTTAGCGGAGATGCGCTGAGATTAGTGCGATGGATAGCACCCATGTTTCATGCAGGAAAGGATAACAACCATCCATCCAAAGGAAACATGGCGTGAAATCTAGTCACGTCGGCTTTTCGGCAGTCGAGAGTTCGAAGGGTGAGGGTTCTATGTCGTTCTACATCTCGAAACCCCAAACCCCGAAGCGCTGAAAGCACCCAAAGTCGGGCCCATAGTATCACGGAGCAGTCTCAACCGTCCATCCAAAGGGGACACCTGGTGCACGATCAGGCTCCTTGCCTTTTCGCCCTTCGCGACTTTGAAGTGCAAGGAGAAGCTCCGTCATATTCCAGAAGGCACGAGGATCCTAGAGCATCTAGGACCTGGGGCCCACAACATTGTCGGGTGAGTTCAAAACCGTCAGATATGAGAGGGACGCGTGGCACCCAATTAAGCCATCTTGACGTTTCGCTCATCGCGACTGTGATAAGAATAGATTAGCTCCTTCCTATTCATGAATGCCGAAAGCACCTTTGAGAGTAAACACAGGGTTATAGCCTGTGGTCACTTGGAAAAGAAAAAGAGTTGTGCAAGAGGGGCCAAAGGCGTTGAGTTTGTTCACAGAAGGGATTGTCGCGATCTCCAGGTACCATCTGATTCGACCTCAATCCTGGTTTTTTTTTAGAGTAAATGAAGGTGAGAAGGGGTGGTTGAAACCTCTCCTCATTCATTAAGTGTAAGGTATGGAGGGTCTGGCAAGCTATCTTCCTGAGATGGTCCTGTGTACCAATTTTTTCCAAAGAAGCCATGACGAGTCCTCGGCTAGCCAGAGAGGTCTGCACATGCCAACTCAACATTTAATGGATCAGCTACTCCCCTTGTTGGAGCCATACATAGTTAAGGTGGCATCTGATGAAGAATATCTGTCCGAATTTGACTGAAGAGACACCAAGCCTTGGATGAATAAGCATTCCTCTGTTAGGCAAATTCTTCTGAGTATATAGACTCTATCTTTGTATTTTGTAATGATCGAGGGTTGAGCAAGGCTCCCGGTTATAAAACTTTAATGAAGCACTGTTATTCTAGTTATGCACGGACTCTTGAGACTTCTTTCCTTATGAATGTCAGTTTCTTTCACATCTTTGTTTACACTGTATTAGAAAAACTCGGAATTGGAGGATCCAGTTGAGTTGCGACTGTTATAGAATGATGTAGGTTGGATCATTGTAACAGTTGCGTTGTTTCTAATTAGTCTCTGTGATTTTCTTAGCGCTGAACAACTTGGAATTGGAGGATCCAGTCAAGTCCCCCTTTTAGTTTCTCGAAGCCCTGAACCAAGAGGATCTTGCATTCATAGTTTTTATTCTACAAACTACTGAAAGGTCTGTTGCCTGAGGTAGTTTGTTCACTTCTCTCACCAAGTCTTTAAACTGCTCATCTTTAAATCAACTCACTGACTGAAGTTAGATCAATACCTCCTTTGTTCCTTACATACCAGACCCAGTCCCCGAGTTAGAGTGATATCTCCCCGAGTCTCTACCCATTTGATCACCCATTAAAAAATATCGTGACATAAAACTGATGGGCATTGGGCTCTACTCCTGCAAGCAATCCAGGAGTGACTTCTGACACTAACATTTCTGGCGTCATTGTCTGGGACGAAGTTGAAAATTTTCCCCGGGATTGAACAACATTGAGCCTCTGATTCTGAAGGTGCATCGGGTATTAGAGCCTTTGAAGATTGCTACTGTGCACCTGGCAACTCCATTGTGATGAATCCACTGTGGCAAACCTACTGCGTTAATAGTGGCTTTCATAGGTAGACACACGCGGTCCCATCCATAACTGCCTCTGTCTACACCTAAAAATGATCCAGAGGAAGTTCTGAAAAAGGGAAAGGCCTCTGAAGAAGGAACTTCCATAGTCGAACCAGGTAATCTGCCATGTCCTTCTGTAGGAACTCCATTTTCTCCTCCTCAGTTTCTTAGCAGACCTCTTTCTGAGGTTTCCCATTTCCTGAATTTTGGGAGTGTTCCTGTTGAGTTTTCCCCTCCTGGTCTAGCATTGGAGGGAGAAACCCTTGTCACTCCCCTCCCCTCTGAAGCTGTACTTTGGCATAGACCCAGGACCACAGACGATCTCCTTGATCCTATATTTACCACTCCTCCTCTGGTTACTGTTACCACTCCTACACAAAAAGGAGCATCTGCTGACTTGAGCCCGTTAGCCTTCTCCTTAAATCCCCTTTTGTTTCCCATCCCACTTCGAGACTCATTCCCAGTAGCCCCTTCATGAAATCCTTCTCCTCCAAGTTCTCCTCCACCCAATATTCCTATGGCTGATGTTAATCCCCCTCTAAATAGAATGGACACCATAGGCACTGCCAGATATGCTCCCTTAATCCTACCCCATCCTGTGAATCCTCTCCCTGCTAGAGATTATTTGAAGAATATGCCCAAGTTCACTGGGGAAGGGGACATAACTGTGGAAGAGCACTTGGCTTCTTTCTACAGTTATGCAGAAAACCTAAACATTGAAAATGAAGATGTCTGGATGAGAGTCTTTGTCCAAAGCCTAGATGGTGAGGTGAGGAAATGGTTTAGAGGATTGGCCCCTGGATCTATTGCTGGGATCGAAGCCATGGATAGTGTTTTCCTAAGGAAGTCGGGAGATAGGAAGGATTTCATGTATTACATGACAGAGTTCGGGTCTTTGAAGAAGATGGAAGGAGAGTCTATCTCTGATTTCTCCAAAAGATTCAATAAGATGTATGATAAAATTCCTGCTTAAATAAAACCTTTAGAAGCCTCGTCCAAGATTTCTTATGCTAGTGTATTTGGCCCCGATTTCTGTCTTTTATTAAGAGAAAGAAGAGCCACCTCCTTAGCGCAAATGAAATATGTATCCATAGAGGTGGAATATAATTTATTAGAAGATAATATACTGAGGAACAAGGCTGACACAAATAGTAGAAAAGGAAGATATGAAGACTCAACTTCTATCCCATCAGTGCCCCACCCTCGAGTGGATGAACTGACCAAGATGGTGAAGTATCTATCTACAGAGATGGAGAGAATGAAGGTGGAGGGGAGGCAAGCATACAAGGGCCCTCAAAATGCCAAAAAAAAAGGAGGTTTCAGGAGGTCAAACAATATTACTTCCTCGATTGTGCAAAGAGAGAGGGGAAGAGAGAGAGAAGACCAAAAAATTCAGGCTCCTTTTCAAAACAATTTTTTGGCCGAGGGGGAAGAAGGGGAAACATATGAGCTTGATCCTAAAATCCATTGCTTCGGGGACACTCCTCCTTTTCCTCATCTCACTCAGTCAGCATACAAGGAGTCTCTCATGGACAGTCAACTAAACGAATTGAGAAAGGGAGACAAGGCTAGTGGCAGCCAAGGCAGGTATGACCTGAGGTCCATGAAGAAGACAATAACACCTGATGTTCCTGAGTAGTCCACTAGAATAGAGAAGCCTGCCAATGAAGTAGCATACAGTCACAAAGGTAAGAAGCCCCGACCCCTCTCTCCCATATTCAAGAGTCATGTTCCCGAAATAAGAGAAATCTCGAAGCTTACATCTTTTTTTAATTTCGAGCATGAAATTTAGAAGATCAGAATCCATGTGCCCCTGACCGAATTGATTAAGCATGAAGGGTTCAAAAGATGATTCTCTGAGATTTTACACTCTGAGGTCTCATGCCTTCTCACAGACTCCATCAATTTGCAAGATGAAAAGCCTGCATTTATTCTAGGTCCTATGGTAGAAGACAGGAATGACTCATCACGTCCCTTCTACACTTCCTTGAACATACATGACAAGGTACTGCACAACTTCTTGATGGATTTAGGGGCTTCTTACAACCTCATTCCCAAAACTTTCATGGAAGAGTTAGGGCTAGAAGTCACCCGAGCCTATCATGACCTCTATTCCTTTGACTCTCGAAAAGTTCAATGTCTAGGAGTTATCAAAGACCTGGTCGTGACCTTGTTTTAGTTGCCCATGAAAAGTGTGGTCATGGATGTCATAGTGGTTGATGTCCCCCCCAATTTTGGTATGTTTTTATCAAGATCCTAGATAAAAAGATTGTGGGGAACTTTGCAGATGGACCTCACATATGCTACTATCCCAGTGTTTGGAGGAGAACATAGGAGGCTGTACAGGGAAGCCCAACTGGACTATATAATCAGTGATGAGGCCAACCCTACCAACCATCCCATTTTTGCCTTGGACACTGATTTAGGTTCCAGTGTACTACAACTCACTAATGCTCTCGAGCCTCCTCTAAAACTCAGAAAGCCGCCCACCACTTCCCATAAATTTCCTTCCTCCATCACCCTCGTTTGGAAAATGTTCTTTGATGGAGCCTTTTCCAGGGAAGGTGCTGGAGCTGGGGTGTTTTTTGTGTCACCTACTCAGGAAACCATATCCCTTTCATACAAACTAGAATTTGAATCTACCAACAATGTGGTGGGGTATGAAGCTCTTGTCCTAGGATTAAGAGCCGCAAGGGAAATGGGAATTCATGAAGTAGCAGTGTTCGTAGATGCAGAGTTCGTGGTCGAGTAGATCAGAAATGCTTATCAGGCTAAGCATCCTCAACTCAAAAGTTATAGAAATGAGGTATGGGACCTAATTGACAGTTTCTTCTCAGCATTCAACATTTCTTTTTCCCCAAGAGAGAAGAACACAATGGCAGATTCCTTGGCTACATCAGCAAGCAATTTCAAAGTACCCTTGCCGCCCAAATTCAGATATGATGTGGAAGTAAAATATAGGCCCTCCATACCTAACAACGTCAAGCATTGGAAGGTATTCAAGGATGATCTCGAGATCAAGAAATTCTTGGATACTGTCGAAGAATTTTCAGAGATGCATATCGAACCAAAACTTTGTCTCTGAAGAAAATCTTGATGGGGGTAATTTTCTGAATAAGATTGCAGAGCGTAACATTGTGCAGCTCCCCAACAACCATATTCCAAGGGGACTGGTTCCTTTGGAAAGGATTTTTTATAGAAATGATGTATCATTAAAAGGGGAAATCTCTGAGGATGACGCTGGTACTATTCAGTGCAACATTGGCACTGAGAGTGAGCCCAAGTATGTCAAATTGTCAAAAAGTCTGACAAAGGAGCAAAGGTCTGAATACGCTGGACTTTTGAAGGAATTTGCTGATGTGTTTTCCTGGACCTATGAAGATATCAAAACATATAGCACTTCTGTCATTGAGCATAGAATCCCATTGAAAAGGGAGGCAAAGTCGTTTAGGCAAATGCTAAGATAGATTAATCCTATGTTGCTGCCTATTATGGAGAGGGAAGTGAAGAAGCTTCTACAAGCCCAGATCATTGTGCCACTGAGATATTCAGAGTGGGTGGACAACTTGGTACCAGTAAGGAAAAAGAATGGATAAATTAGACTCTGTGTAGACTTCAGAAACCTGAACAGGAGCTCACGAAAGGATAACTACCCCTTACCAAAGATGGAACATATACTGCAGAGGGTAACATGAGCATCCAGGATGTCCATGATCGATGGTTTCTCTGGCTACAATCAAGTCTCTATTCTTCCTGAGGATAGGGAAAAGACAACATTTACCACTCCATGGGGCACATTCATGTATGCCAAGATGCCTTTTGGATTAATGAATGTTGGGGAAACGTTTCAATGTGCCATGGGCATAGATTTCATTGGGGAAAAGGATAAATTTGTGGTCGTCTATCTGGACGACATCATAGTATTTTCAAAATCTAATAAAGAACATTGTTGTCATCTCAGGAAGGTTTTCTTGAAATGCAGGAGTTTTGGCATTTCATTAAATCCCAAGAAATCTTTGTTCACCATGTAGGAGGGAAAGTTACTAGGCCACATAGTATCAGTGAAAGGAGTTAGAATTGATCATAGTAGAGTTGAGGCAATACGAGCCTTATGAATCCCGAGGTCCAAGAAGGAGGTCCAATCTTTCCTTGGTAAGATTAATTTTCTAAGGAGGTTTGTTCCTAACTTTTCCGAGGAGGTAAAACTTATAACAAACATGTTAAGGAAAGGAAATGAAGTGAGGTGGACTTCTGAATCATGAAATTCCTTTGAGAAAATAAAGAAGGTCCTGTCTGAAGCCCCCATGCTTATCAGTCCCGATTATTCAAAGGATTTCCTTATTTTCTCCTTTGCCTCACCTGACACGGTGGCCATTGTTTTATTACAGATGAACAAGATTGGGCTAGAGAAGCCTGTTGCCTATTTCATCCGAGCATTGAGGGATTCCGAAGTCAGGTATGACACTATGGAGAAGCAAGCCTATGCCATGGTAAAGGCTCTCAAGGCATTTAGAATCTATTTCCTGCAGTCGAAAATCATCACTTATGTCCCCTCAGCTGCTGTTAAAGACATCCTTATTCAGCCTAACATAGACGGGAGAAGGAGTAAGTGGATAGCCAAGATTCTGGAATTTGACTTGGAAATAAATCCTACCAAATTGATCAAAGGTCAAGGTTTAGCCAAGCTATTGGCTGAAGCCAATTTCCAATATTTAGGGGTAAGTTTCATCAACGAATGCTCAGGGATTCAACAAGGTTGGCTGTCTGAAATAGATCCTCAAAGGGAGCCCCCATTGGCTTGATGTCCCTGGTATAAGGATGTCATATATTTTCTGCAAGAGTTACGGCCTCCAGATGGCCTGCAAAGAAACAAGGCAAAAGCTCGGAAGCTCAAACCAGTCAGATATTGCCTTATCGATCAAGTTTTATATTGGAAAGACCCCCTGGGGTTGCTTTTGAAATGTGTATATCCACAAGAGGCTGATAGGATCACGATTGAATTTCATGATAGCCTATGTGGAGGGCATCATTTCTGGAAAACCACAGCCTACAAAATCCTTAGGGCTGGATACTACTGGCCCACCCTATTCACTGAGGTCTGCAGAAGGGTCAGAGCTTGCACCAAATGTCAAAGATTTGCAGGAAAACAACAACTCAAGTCTTTGCCGTTAAATCCTGTGGTTGTTTCAGGACCTTTCCAGCAATGGGGCCTATATTTCATTGGAGAAATTCACCCCACTTCCAGTGGGCAGCACAGATGGATCCTCACTGTTACAGATTTCTTCACCAAGTGGACTGAAGCTATCCCCACCAGGAGTGCTTCCCACAAGGTAATCATTGGATTCCTGGGAGACCTCATCACAAGATTTGGTTTCCCAAGTAAGATTGTCACTGATAACATAGCCTCTTTCAGGGTTGAGCCATTAGCCAAGTTCTGTGAGAAATTCGGGATCAAATTGATTCACTCCACCCCATACTATCCCCAGGGAAATGGTTTAGCAGAGTCCTCCAACAAAATCCTGATAAGGATCATCAAAAGACTATTGGAAGACAACAAGAAGGCCTGGCATTCAAGGTTGAAATTTTCTCTATGGGCCAATAGAGTGACCACGAAGAGATATATAGGCGTATCTCCTTTCCAATTAGTCTATGGAGTAGAGGCTATTTTTCCTTCTCATTTAGCCATTCCTATAGAAAAATTCCTCCAGGATCATCAAGAGGAGCCTGATGACATTATCAGAAGAATTCATCAGCTAGTGGAAGTCCAACAGGCTAGGGAGTAGGTAATGGGCACAATTCAGGACCATCAACAAAGGATCAAGCAGGTTTTTGATAAGAAGGCCAAGAAGGAAGAGTTTCGGATAAGAGATCTGGTACTGAAATGGGATTCTCCTAAACAAGATAAAGGCAAGCACAGAAAATTTGAAGCCCTGTGGATCGGGCCTTTCAAAGTATCCAAAACATTCTCGAATAATACCTACAGGGTACAGGATTTGAAGGATCAAGAAGTTTTCAATGGCCCTGTGAATGTGAATTTCCTAAAAATATTTTTCTCTTGAGCCGCAAATGGCTCTTTCGTGGTTGTAAATATTTTTTTTCTTTCTGTCTTTAGGTTTTAAATAAATGACTCCATATCCCAACAACAAGGCACTGGAACTGAAAAATGAGTCCTTAGAGAATCACAGGGAGGACTCTATCCCCCATGGAGCCTAATGTTAGTAAGATTTCTTGTCCTGGCCACAAGAGTATTCAGGTCTGCAAGTTGCATGAGAAGCGCCCGAGCGTAGCACAGAAAAACATCGTTTTAGGCTTCCAAGCGAGTAAGTGGGCGAGATTATATTGTCGATGTTCTAGATTCATCCATAAGAACAGATCGACGGTTGGTGGTAAATCACGGTTAGCGGAGCTGCGCTGAGATTAGCACGATGGATAGCGCCCGTGTTGCATGCAGGAAAGGATAACAGTCGTCCATCCAAAGGACACATGGCGTGAGATCTAGTCACGTCGGATTTTGGGCAGTCGGGAGTTCAAAGGGTGAGGGTTCTATTTCATTATACATCTCAAAACCCCGAACCTCGAAGCGCCGAAAGAGCCCAAAGTCGAGCCCACAGTATCATGGAGCAGTCTCAGCCATCCATCTAAAGGGGACACCTGGTGCGCGATCAAGCTCCTCACCTTTTTGCCCGTCGTGACTTCAAAGCGCAAGGAGAAACTCCGTCATATTTCTGAAGGTGCAAGGAGCTTAGAGCATCTAGGACCTGGGGCCCACAGCATCGTCGGGTGAGTTTAGAACCGTCAGATATGAGAGGGATGCATCGCACCCAATTAAGCCATCTCGACATTTCGCTCATTGCGACTGTGATAAGCAAGGATTAGCTCCTTCCTATTCATGAATGCCGAAAGTTCCTTTGAGAGTAAACATAGGGATATAGCCCGTGGTCACTTGGGAAAGAAAATGAGTTGTGTAAGAGGGGCCAAAGGCATCGAATTTGTTCACAGAAGGGATCATCGCGATCTCTAGGTACCATCTGATTCGACCTCAATCCTAGTTTTCACTTAGAGTAAATGAAGGTGAGAAGGGGTGGTTGAAACCTCTCCTCATTCATTAAGTGTAAGGTATGGAGGGTCTGGCAAGCTATCTGCCCGAGAGGGTCCTATGTACCAATTTTTTCCAAAGAAGCCATGTCGGGTCCTCGGCTAGCTAGAGAGGTCTGCACATGCCAACTCGGAATTTAATGGCTCAACTACTCCCCTTGCAGGAGCCATACGCAGTTAAGGTGGTGTCTGATGAAGAATATCCATCGGAATTCGACTGAAGAGACACCAAGCCTTGGATGACTAAGCATGCCTTTGTTAGGCGAATTCTTTTGAGTATATAGACTCTATCTTTGTATTTTGTAATGATCGAGGGTTGAGCAAGGCTCTCGGTTGTAAAACTTTAATGAAGAACTGTTATTCTGGTTATGCATGGACTCTTGAGAATTCTTTCCTTATGAATGTCAGTTTCTTTCACGTCTTTGTTTACAATGTATTAGAGCAACTCAGAATTGGAGGATCCAGTCGAGTTGTGACTATTATAGGATGATGTAGGTTGGATCACTGTAACAATTGCGTTGTTTCTAATCAGTCTCTGTGATTTTCTTAGCATTGAATGACTTGGAATTGGAGGATCCAGTCAAGTCCCCCTTTCAGTTTCTCGAAGCCTTGAACCAAGAAGATCTTGCATTCAGATTTTTTCTTCTACAAACTACTGAAAGGTCTATTGCCTGAGGTAGTTTGTTCACTTCTCTCACCAAGTCTTCAACCTTCTCATCTTTAAATCAACTCACTGACTGAAGTTAGATCAAGACCTCCTTTGTTCCTTACATACCAGACCCAGTCCCCGATTTAGAGTGATATCTCCCCAAGTCTCTACCCAGTTGATCACCCCTTAAAAACTATCCTGACATAAAAATGATGGGCATTGGGCTCTGCTCCTATAAGCAATCTAGGAGTGACTTCTGATGCTAACAGGATCGACATGGAAAAAATATAAAATGGCCAGGACAAAACTTCTAGTGGAAAAAATACCACCCAACATTGCAAAACCATGTGAAGTCAGTGTTAAATATAGTCACAGAACAAAAGGAATACCATGAACAACTCGACTTCCCATAAAGCTTCACAAAAATTGAAGAAGGAGACCGCTACCTTGACAAAGTGAAACCACCAAAATGGATGGATGCGGAAATAAAAAAATAATAATTTGACATATCAAATGACGATTGACAAAAAATGGTACAAATAGGTAACTATTGGACCGACAAACAAACAACTGACATAGTTAACCTTTTAAAATAATATCAATATGTTTTTTCACGTGACTATAAGGACTTGAAAGGACTTGTAGAGGAAATGGGAGAAATGAAGATTGAACTTATTCCAGGAGAAAATCCAATCAAAAAATGACCGTACAAATTAGCGCATAAATATAAACCAATTGTCCAGAAATAGATTGAAGGAATTCTAGAAGTATGTATTATCTACCCTATTGACAAGGAAGAATGGGCAAGTCCCATGGTGGTGCAACCAAAGAAACACTATCCCAAAAAATTAAGAATTTGTGTAGATTTTCGGGGACTCAACGAATTGACCATGACATATTCGTTCCCCACCCCCTATGCTGATGAAATCATCAATGAAGTTGTTGGCCACAAATTCTACTCATTCACTGACAGGTTCTCAGCTTATAATCATGTGCCAATAGCAAAAGAAGATAAACCAAAAAAAAATTATCTCAGAATTTGGATCCTTCGCCTATAGAGTCATGCCATTTGGATTGAAGAATGCACCAACAATGTTTTCAAGAATAGTTGTTAAGGTATTTAAAAAGTATATCTATAAAACTATGGTTGTATATTTAGATGACTGGACAATATATATTCTATTCAAAAATCATATACAATGGGTTTGACTTATGCTAGAACGTTGTATACAAATTCAATTATCATTAAACATTAGGAAATGAATATTTTCCACACCAATTGGAATCCTTCTAGGAAACTTGGTTTTTAAAGAGGGAGTAAATACCGACGTGGAAAATATTAAAATCATCCTCGATCTAAAGCCACCTATGAATAAAAAAAAAAAAAAAAATTATTGGGACACAGTGGATATTATAGTAAGTTTATACTCCACTATTTGGACATCACCTTTCCAATACATGAGATCTTCTATTAAGTACCTGAATAGATCTACAAATATACTTCAACAATAAACCAATAATAAACACCAAACCATTCACCAAATACTGAACAGAAGCAATAGAGAAAACAATTGAGGAAGGGTAACACTATATATTATTCCTTATCGAAGGGATGCACTCCTCAAGCAATCCTTGCTTGTTATAATGACAATATTATTCACTCTACTTCATTACATTTCTTAAGCTTCTTTATGTATCTCTCTCTATCTCCTAGGAACCTTCTAGATATCCTTCTCACATTTATTACATATAACTACCATAGTGGGCCTTTATTAATATAGTGGACCTAGTCCACCTTACATTGAATGACCACATTCTCATATATTAAATGACTTACACTAATAATACATAACAACATTCCCATTGGGTACCTCCATAGGTACCCCATATTACCTCCCTAGGTATACTACATTCCATCCCCCTTCACATGTTTCATCCTTGAAACATGAGAAGAAACCACACAATATGACTGGCTAAGCAATGTAGAAAATTGGTACCAGGTACGACCATCCATCCATATCAATGAAATATGAACAGGATGTCCATCTGCTTCCTTTCCATAATGATATTTCTTTGCATCATATCGGGGTTTCCATGGGATTTTTTTTGTATCCTGATCTGTTCTCGTAGTGTCAGTATTCCTCCATGCACCTCTTGATAGGTTTCATTTTTGGTGCATAAATGTTTTGAAGCTCACACCCTTTCCTTGATGACTATTGTTTCTATATATGATGTGGATGATGATATAAAACCACTGTAGGAATCTATTTTATTTTCTTCAAATCTGCAACACGTTGTGTCTTTGAGTCAATGAATTCCTTACCTTCCTGACTGTGTCCTTCCTGTGGTTTTTCTTCATCTCCTTCTATAGACTATGCCTCTGATTCAATTTTAGACTCAACAATAACTACTTTGTTTTCCTCCATGTGCCCATATTTCTTCTTAAGAAACACATCCTACAATGCAATTTTCTTTTTCTTGTACCACAACTTCAAAAACTTCTTTTGCACATGAATATTAATGGTACCCACTGATTCTATGCAATGATATCCCAAAAAAATATCCACTTCAACCATATCGATAGCATAAAAATATAAATGAAACACATATTTATCCATACTAAGCTTCAAATATTTAAAAATTTTCACATTTTCACCCTCAACTTGTGTGCTTTGGATATTCTTTGCAGGAATTTGCAATCTATTAACCAATTGAACATTGATAAAATTTTGTTGGCAACTAGGGTTAATAGAAACAATGGGATTTTCTTTATGAATACAACCATGAATATGTAATATAGTTTTTTCATGTGAAAATAAACTCTTATTTCTCCCTTTAGAAACATGAGTCCATTTACCTAAAATAACATTTTCAAGTGTTTCATCAGAAAGTGCCATCAATTGGCTATAGCTATGTGAATTCACCAAATGGCTGCATCACCTTTTACATTACACCATACTCATTGTTTCCAATTCTCTTTCAAAATTGACTTCAAGTATTTTATGAATTATTCAATATTAGGTCCATCATCTTTTCCAGTAAAAATCATCTTTCTTGGGATAATTATTCAACAAAAACTAGGGTTAAAAATAATTTACTGCAGAAAATCCTGACTTTTTTCTGGAAAACCCTGAAAAAATGTTGAATTTAAAATTCTCATAACTTTACTTCCCAGACTCTTTTTTAGATGATTTGTTTTTTGAAATTGGGTAAATTTTTTAGAGGAATTCAAATATCCAATTTGTTTGACAAAAAAGAGCCAAAAAAAATTCTTCCCTTCTTTGGCCAAAGAAGGTGCTCTAATATCAATTCTTAAGTACCTGAATAGACTTGAAGCTAAATCTCAAAATAAACCCACAATATAAAAAAGAATAATCCAAAACATCCACCAAATACTAAACACAAGAAATAGAGAAAACCCTAGAGGTAGGGAAACACCATATATTATTCCTTATGGAAGGAATGCATTCCTCTAGCAATACTTTCTTGTTACAATAACAATATTATTCACTCTGCTTCATTACATTTCTTACACTTCTTTATATAGCTCTCTCTATATCCTAGGAACCTTCTAGAGAGCCTTCTCAATTTTATTACATATAACTACCATAGTGGGCCTTTATTAATATAGTGGACCTTGTCCACCTTATATTGAATGATCACATTCTCATATATTAAATAACTCCCACTAATAATACATAACCACATTCCCATTGGGTACCTCCCTAGGTACCCCATATTACCTCCCTAGGTATACTAAATTCCATCCCCATTCACATGTTTCATCCTTGAAACATGAGAAGAAACCATACAATATGACTAGCTATGAAATGTATCCAACTGGTACCAAGTACAACCATCCATCCCAATGGAAGTCAAGCATGATGTCCATCTGCTACCCTGCCACCATGAACTTTCTCTACATCATTTTGGGGTTTCCATGGGATTGTTTCTATAGCATGATCTCTTTCCATAGTGTCGGTATTCCTCCATGCACCTCTTGATTGGTTTCCTATATGATACCCTATTGGTCCATAAATGTGTTGAAGATCCTGCACTTGCCTTGATGACTATTGTTTATCTATATGATGTGGATGATGATATACAACAACTGTAGGATTTTGTTCTTTTTTCTTCAAATTTGCAACACATTGTTCCTTTCAGTCAATGACCTCCTTAGCTTCCTGACTATGTTCTTCATATGGTTTTGCTTCATCTCCTTCTATAGACTCTTCCTCCAATTCAAATTTGGACTCGACAATAACTGTTTTGTTGGCCTCCATGGGCCCATATTTCTTATTAAGAGACACATCATGCATTGTGATTTTCTTTTTCTTGTACCAAAACTTCAAAAACTTCTTTTTCACATTAATATTAATGTCACCCACTGATTTTATCCAAGGATATCCCAAAACAATATCCACTTCATCCATATCCCTAACATTAAAATCTGAATGCAACACATATTTATCCATACTGAGCTTCAAATATTTAAAAATTTTAACATTTTCACCCTCAACCTGTGTGCTTTGGATATTCTTTGCAGGAATTTGCAATCTATTAACAAAATGAACATTGATAAAATAGATTGGCAACTAGGGTTAATAGAAACAATGGAATTTTCTTTATGAATACAACCATCAACCTGTAATATAGATTTTCCACTGGAAATAAACTCTTAGTTATCCCTTTAGAAGCATGAGACCATTTATATAAAAAAAAAAATTCAAGTGCTTCATCAGAAAGTGCCATCAATTGGCTATAGCTATGTGAATTCCACCAAATGGCCACATCATCTTTTGCATTACAACATACCCATTGTTTCCAATTCACTTTTGAAAATGACTTCAAGTATTTTATGAGTTCTTCAATATTAGGGCCATCATATTTTCGAGTAAAAAAAATCTTTCTTGGGATAAATCTTCAACAAAAACTAGTGTTAAAAATAACTTACTGCAGAGAATCGCAGCTTTTTCCAGAAAAAACTACTTAATTTAAAATGCTCATAACTTTACTTCCTGGACTCCATTTCGGCTGATTGATTTTTTGAAATTGGGAAATTTTCCAATAGGAAATCAAATATCAATTTATTTTTACCAAAATTGTCTCAGAATTTTTCATATCTGAACCTGAATTGCACTTCCCCTTTTTTCCAAGTACAAATATAAAAAAAAGAGCGAAAAAAATTCTCCCCTTCTTTGGCCAAGGAAACTGCTCTGATACCAATTGTTAAGTTCTTGAATAGATAGGAAGATAAATATCAAAATAAACTCACAATATCAACAAGAATAATCCAAACCATCCACTAAATACTGAACACAAGAAATAGAGAAAACCCTTGAGGTAGGGTAACATCATATATTATTCCTTATGGAAGGAATGCACTCCCCAAGAAATAATTTCTTATTACAATGACAACATTATTCACTCTACTTAATTACATTGCTTACACTTATTTATATAGCTCTCTCTATCAACTAGGAACCTTCTAGTGATCCAAAATGGATCCTGGAACCAAAATGGGTCCAGGAAAGCCTAAATATCAAAGTGCTCAGAATCACGTCAAAATAGACATGTGCATAGGTCTCATAGATACGAACCCAACACAACTTGAATGAGATCAAACAGACACCTTATGAAAAATATATCACGATCTGTTCGTTTTTTCAAACATGCAATTTGCTTGCTTATTGTATAGTTCGTATAGTACTGACATGGTAGATGACCGTAAAGTGACGTGGAAGGTTTGTTGACTAGGCAGTGATGCCGGACAGGTGGTTGAATTGGATGTTGACATTTGGCACATTTGTGAGAGAATGGTATGGTGCCACATGGTCCAGTCATGGGCTGCCACATGACACCCCTTCATTGGTTTATTGGTTATGGAAAAAAGTATGGACTTCACGGGAGTCAAACCCGTGATCTTCGGTCCGGGTGAGCACTTTGGCAGTGCTGGGATACCAACCTACCCACTTTGTTCCTTGTAAACTATGGTCATGATGTAATATTTAAACTTGAATAAAATTATATTGGGTGGAGTAAAGGAGCTGGGGCCTAGCCCCAGCCCCCGATGCAAATCTACCACATGACCTTACCAATGGGACCACACTCTTATGTGATGGTAGATATTTGTTTGGAGTTTTATCCCTATCATGTGCCCATGTGAATCTACCATTTAACCACTCCTTTTCAATAGCCCCGACCTTTGTTCCAACCCCCAATGCAACACATACGACCAAACCATATGACCCATTGATATACTTTAGCTTAGATTTGTGGGGTAGTGCCCGGTCGGCTGCGCTAGCCCTCTAACCAAGGGTGTGACCAAGAGCTAGGAACCAAGGGGCCAAATGACCAGAGGGACGTGTGGAGCTTGGGGGCGCAGCCATATGGCCAAGAGCATGTGACCAGGACCCAGAACCAGAGGGGCCAACGTGCTAGCACCAACCCAAGGCCACATGGAGGGTTCCCATATGACCAAGAGATCGAGAAAAGGGGGATGCACCCTAATTTGAGCCAAAAGTGGGTTTTTTAACTTTATAATAATATTTTTAGTGATGTTTCAGCCAATTTTGAGAGATTTTGGCCAATATTGGGGGATCTTGAGCTCTTTTTTAGGCCAGATCTTAGGAGGAAGTTGGGAGTTTGTTTCCAACTTCAATCCTATATAATCCTATATAAACCAGTCAACTGTGCTTGAGACGATAGGTACTGTCGCTGACCAGACCCTTAGTATTTTGATAGACCCAGGAGCTACTGAAAGTTTCATTTCTGGTGCATCGCTAAAAAGGATTAAGGTAAAGGCAGTCAAACAAGATGAATTTAGCTTCGTGGAGATAGCTTCAGGAGCCAAACGGAAGGTTGGAGGAAAGGTTACGGGTTGTTCCCTTAACCTGGGAGAGTTTGTCATGAGGGTCAACTTGTACGTCACGATCTTAGAATCTTATGACGTCGTGATCGGTATGGATTGGTTGGAAACGCATGAGGCGATACTGAACTATAAGACGAAACGATTGAGCTTGGTTGATGACGAAGGACAAAGACGTGTGATTGTAGGAAGGAACCAGGGAGTTTCCCTGTGTTTCATCTCTTCCTTATAGTTACGGAAGAGTATGCGCAAGGGGTGCAAAATTTATGCGATCCTCGCGCTAAACGAGAAGGGAGTAGCGGAAGGTCTAGAACACCTCTCGGTGGTGAAGGAGTTTGCGGATGTGTTTCCAGAGGAGTTTCCTGGGATGCCGCCGAAAAGGGAACTGGATTTTACCATAGACCTGAAACTGGCGACCGAACCGATAGCAAGAACGCCTTATCGGATGTCGACCCCGAAGTTGCAAGAGTTGAAAATGCAGCTGAAGGAGTTGTTGGACCTGGGACTGATACGTCCTAGTGTGTCACTGTGGGGTGCACCAGTTATCTTCATTCGGAAGAAGGACGGGTCGTGGAGGCTTTGCATTGACTACCGTCAACTAAACAAGGCTAAAATCAAAAATCAATATCCCTTGTCGAGGATTGACGATCTATTCGATCAAATGAAGGGTGCGACAGTGTTCTCCAAGATCGATTTGCGATCAGGGTATCACCAGTTGCGAATCAAGGAGGATGAAATCCCTACGACTGCCTTTAAGATGAGATTTGGACATTATGAGTTTACTGTTTTACCATTTGAACTGACAAACGCCCTAGGGGTGTTCATGAGTTTGATGAGTGGGGTGTTCCACGATTACTTGGACAAGTTTGTCCAAGTATTCATTGATGATATTCTGATCTACTTTCAGACGATGGAGGAGCATGATGAGCACTTTCGCTTGGTACTACAGTGTTTGCGGGAGCACAAATTGTATGGGAAGTTGTCCAAATGCTCTTTTTGTCAATCAAGGATTCACTACTTGGGGCATGTCATCTCTGGCGAAGGCATCGCCATGGATCCAGCCAATGTTGAGGCTATTATGGAATGTCCTGTGCCGACGAATGTCACAGAAGTGCGTAGTTTTATGGGTTTAGCAAGATACTATCGACAGTTTGTCGAGGGATTTTGGAAGATAGCAAATCCGATCATGGAATTGCAGAAGAAAAACAAGAAGTTTGTTTGGACTGAGAAATGTGCGGAAGCATTTTGAAGGCTTAAAGAGTTGTTGACAATAGCG
>ML778698.1:363194-374578 GCA_009831015.1 Picea engelmannii
GATCGAGTCTTCTTGCGGGTTAAACCGCATAAGAGTTCGATCAAGTTTGGGAAGGGAGATAAACTCTCTCCTAGGTTTATGGGACCTTTTGAGATTGTGGAGAGAAAGGGGCCCGTGGCCTATCGACTAGCCTTGCCTGATTCTTTGAGGCATATGCACGATGTTTTTCATGTATCTGTTTTGAGACATTATATTAGTGATCATACACATGTGATTGGCATGAGTTCCTTGCAGGTATCGGAGGAGGGAGCACTCACGGCTGAGCCAGTCCACATTTTAGATCATCGCGTTCAATAGTTATGACGTCGAACGGTAGATCAGGTCAAGGTCCAGTGGGACAGTTATAGTCCACACTCGACGAGCTAGGAGGACGCATATGATATGCGCCAACAGTTTCCATTTTTGTTTGATAGATAGACTTATGATACTGTGGTACTTATGATATTGTGGTACTTTTATTTCGGCATTATACTGAGAAACTTCAGGACGAAGTTTAGACCAAGAGGGGGTGTATATAACATCCTTCTCTGGCACACTGAGAAAACTTATTTTTGAGGACACTTGCTCGCAAGCGATCCGGACTTTTGTGATGTTAAACCATTCATACTTGATTATGATGTGATTGACAGACGATGTGATGTTTTACTAGTTTTGATTGACATAGGTGTTGCTGACTCTGTTTTATTGAGTGTGCAGGGTTTTTGACATTGAGGATGCAGAGGCATCGGTAGAACCCCCTTGGACTCCGGACTGAGTCAGGGAATGTGATTTTGGGTTGATATATTTACTGTGATGTTTCATTGATTTGATGATTTGATGTTGACATTTCTGACATGATTGTTGATGATGCAGGCTGACGATATCTTGCCGACCAGACTCACATATGGAGTAAAGGGGCCACACACGATTTGCAGAGAGGTTGAGGGAGAGGGGTGGACAACAGCCCTGTCACCGCCTACTAGCACTCCCTCCGTGGCTCGAAATGTAGGTTAACAATTACCTAGTTCGAGAGGATCCACGATGTCATGAGGGCAGACTGCGACAGTCGCTCACGATGATTCTAAGGGGCACGCAATAAGGCGGGGGCCTTATTCCTTAGAACCCTTAGTCTCCCACAAGTTCACCTGGTGGAGTGTTGACCCCAGGGGTTATAGATGTCTACCAATCAGTCCAGTTCGCGAGTGGCACCCTTGGAGCACGTGGTGCATCTTGAAGGGCACGTCGCACAAAAGAAACACAAGAAGCGAGTGGGACCCTTGGAGCACGTGGTGCATCCTGAAGGGCACGTCGCGTAAAGGATATGAATGAGGCGAGTGGCACCCTTGGAGCACGTGGTGCGTCCTGAAGGGCACGTCGCATTGATGAGGATGAAGGAAACAAACCTAAATATCCCTAAGACAATAACGCCTTAAGAGATTCTTAAACAACTTTCCTATCCCAGTGACGCCTAGTTCAGAATCTAGTACTAAGTCTAAAATTTTTAGGGTAAAATTTTAGTCTAACCCTAAGAGCAGACCCTGGAATAAAAATAACAAATTAAACAAAAAACCACCTAAGTAATAGTTGGTCTTCATAAAATTCTTGGGGCGATGATGAGGGTAAGATTTAAAGAAAATATAATAGTTTTGAAATTTTACAAGAAGAAATTAGTTCCTAACTGGTGGGAGAATGACATCACCTATGTAGTATAGCATAAAGAAAATTCCAAAAAAAAAACCAAAAAACTAAGACCATTATCCTCTCCTTATCCCTTTCTACATTATTAAACTATCACCCATCACCTTAATTTTCCAGTATCCATTTCCCATTTACATTTCCATTTCACATTATTAAATCACCATCCATCCCCTTAATTTCTCATTATTCCTCTTTTATGTTATACATCTACTTTTTCCACATACATGTTTGTCATCACTTTAATCTCTTATTAACCTATATATATATATATATATATATATATATATATATATATATATATATATGTTAATGATAAATTTAAATGATGGATGATGATAAATTAAAATGATGAATAACATGCTTGTAAATAGGAAAAATAAAGTAATATATATTTATTATAAACAAATTGACGTATATTCCATAATCTCTAATTTATAGAAAAAAATAAAATAATTTATGGAGAAGGGTAGGGAGGCGTGACACTTGTAAAAGAGATAAATTTTTAGGGTTTCATTAAAAACTTAAAAGAAATATGATTTAGGGTTTTGAGGGAGGATAAAAGAAAGGGAGAAGGGGGAAAAAGGGGGGAATCTACTATGAGGTATTTTTATGCTGCAAAAATTGCAAACTGGACTGATTGCTTGTGAGGAGTTGGGGATTTTCTCAGTTAATTGAGTGGTAGCTCAGCCTTGGAGGCGAGCTGGGAAGCTAGGTTACTGTCTACATTGTGTGTGGCCCCTTTGCGGCTCAGGGGGCTAAGGGGGAAGCAGAGTACCCCTAGCGTTTGGCTGGGAGGTACCGATGTAGTCTCTATGGTCAGCAAGCAACAAGACAACGGAGCGGCACCAAGCGTGGACGTCATCCAAGGCAAGTGAAAGGGAACAGGTATGCCTTCATATTTTTATGGTAGAATGTGTTAGTATTCATGTGGATTTTATTATAAATGGAAGGGTAGAATGACTGGTTGTTTATGTGTTCTGGCAATGTAAAATTGTGTGTAAATCGTTTTAGGTGTTCTGGCCAGTGTAAAATCATTTTTATGAATAGATCTGGCAAATGTAAAACTGTTTATGTGTTCTGGCAATGTAAAATAGTGTGTAAATCGTTTTAGGGGTTCTCGCCAGTGTAAAATCATTTTTATGAATAGTTCTCACAAATGTAAAACTGTTTATGTGTTCTGGCAATGTAAAATCGTTTGTAAATCGTTTTAGGTGTTCTGGCCAGTGTAAAATCGTTTTTATGAATAGATCTGGCAAATGTAAAATTGTTTATGTGTTCTGGCAATGTGAAATCGTGTGTAAATCGTTTTAGGGGTTCTGGCCAGTGTAAAATCATTTTTATGAATAATTCTGGCAAATGTAAAACTGTTTATGTGTTCTGGCAATGTAAAATCGTGTGTAAATCGTTTTAGGTGTTCTGGCCAGTGTAAAATCGTTTTTATGAATAGATCTGGCAAATGTAAAACTGTTTATGTGTTCTGGTAATATAAAATCATGTGTAAATCGTTTTAGGGGTTCTGGCCAGTGTAAAATCGTTTTTATGAATAGTTCTGGCAAATGTAAAACTGTTTATGTGTTCTGGCAATGTAAAATCGTGTGTAAATCATTTTAGGTGTTCTTGCCAGTGTAAAATCGTTTTTATGAATAGATCTGGCAAATGTAAAACTGTTTATGTGTTATGGCAATGTAAAATCGTGTGTAAATCGTTTTAGGGGTTCTGGCCAGTGTAAAATCGTTTTTATGAATAGTTCTGGCAAATGTAAAACTGTCTATGTGTTCTGGCAATGTAAAATAGTGTGTAAATCGTTTTAGGGGTTCTGGCCTGTGTAAAATCAAATGGGGTCTCCGCAATTTTCATATTCTCTCTGCGTTTTTAATTTCTCTATGGGTGAATTCCATGAGGTTCCTGCATTTTTGGGGGTCTGCGTTTCAGCATACCCATTTCCTGTGTTGAATTCCAGATTATGCGTCTTAAGTGATTGTGTCATTAGTGTTAGCTATTATATATATTATAATATATTATAATATATTATATATGCACACCATAAATAATTTGTTTAAATTAGAGTCCTTTCTTATTGATATGTATGGACGTTGTGTCATTAGTGTTAGCTATAATATATATTATAATATATTATAATATATTATAATCTTATATATGCACACCAAAAAATAATTTGTTTAAAATAGAGTCCTTTCTGGTTACGTACACATAGCGCTGTTTTATCTGTTTCTCATCATTGAAATAGTCAAATTTCTAGACTACTGATACAACTAGAATGCATTTTAATATTATAATATTATATATGCACACCCGAAAATAATTTGTTCAAAATAGAGTCCTTTCTTATTGATTTGTATGGACGTTGTGTCATTAGAATTCAACAAACTCCTATTTATAGAATCCTTATTTACGTGTACGAAAACATTTATGTGACTTCTGGTGTCACTATGTCTACAACTTTTCTTTATTATTCAAATTCATGAAATTCTTAATTCAAGTGACTTTGTTTTCCACCCTAGTGTATTGTTTGTAACATAAGGTCAGAAATTTATTGTTTCAAGCAATAATATTTAGGAGGATCGGGTTATTTTTATTTTTATAGATTGAATTAATGAAATGCTTGTTTAGCATATGCTATTTACCAAGTTTAAATTAGTGTTCTATAAAATGTCTTCATAAACCAAAATGGTTGTTTAAAATTCTTTTATTAATAAAAATATGTTTTAATGAAATAATGCATTCATGAAATCTTATGCATGATTGTACCTTTTATGAAATCTTATGCATGATAGAGAGTTATGCAAGTCATTGATAAAAAGGTTTTATGGGCATCACTTCGTAGCAATGATATTACCATTTTTACTGTTAGAGATAGCTTACCATTATATTGTTCCTTGAACTGGTACAATAAGATGTTATGACTTAATAACCGGAGGGTTGAGATTAATTAGATTTACCTGATGCTAAATGTAATCGTCGGATAATGAAGTCAAATGGAGTAATTGGTTAGTATTCAATCATTGTTGAGTCATAGACAATTTCTCGTCTTAATATTGTTGGGTCATTGACTGAGCCCTTTTGTCTTGCGTCATCGTAGAGGACGTGGTAGCTCTCAGTTTTTGGGGTTGTGCTTGGTTGTTTTAAATTTTGTTTCTTGGTCTGCTTGAGTTGGGCGGGATGTAGACACCTCCAGGTAACCTTAGGAGGTATGTCTGTCTGTGTGATTATTCCATGTAAAGGATCCAGTGCCGTATCAAGAGTCTCGGGCCCTTTAAAGGAAGGGTTTCCACTCTTGCGACACACCTGACGGAGATTCCTAGTTTCTGCCTGAGCAGTCGGCCAAGAGCCTATCTTTCCTTCTCTCTCTCCGGAGCAACGAACTAAGATTAAACGCCCTGCTTTCCTGTGCAGAAATAGTAAGATCTACTACTATGGATCCTTCCCTCTATGTTTGTATTGTGCATAACCCAGTATGTCATTAATGTTTGCATTGTGCGCCTTATGTCTAGGGTCGTTTATTGCTTGCAGTTACTAGTTGTGTGCCTTCATTCTTCTTGTGATGAACATCGTGGTTGCATCTTGTAGGTTGTCGAGTGGCGACGTAGGGTCAAGTGTGTCTATTACTTCTACACGTGAGCACACACCTTAAACAAAAAAAAAATTTCACCTGTTATCAGAGTTGTTTTCGTAATGAGGAGGTTCGTTACATATGGTATCAGAGCCGGTTCGACCCGCGACTTGGGATTCGCTACGGCTTCCATTGACATGATTAGATTGATTATACTGTTGCTGACTGAGTTGATTGTGTGCATGCAGGTAATCATGGTTAGAGGACGCCGCGGAGGCAAATGATGGGGTGCTAGGGGAGGAGGCGTGACGCCTCCAGTAGCATCCATGCATGAGGGGTTTAACCCCCAAGGAAGCGAGCAGGTTCTCGGAAAGGAGCATATAGTAGTTGGCGATGTTGTTGAGATGATGAGATATTTTCAGTGCATATCTGAGGCACTGATCAACAGATTGGACTGAGACGAGGCCAGGGCGTCGGCACCCCCTAAGGTTATGCCACGTGCACTGGCCGTTACAGGTAGCATTCACCATGAACTCGAGAAGGTAAAATTTCCCGAGTTCTTTGGTGCCCCGGACGACGCAGCCATCGAGGCATGGTTGGAGAATATGGCAATTTGCTTCACTCTTCGCGATTATACCTCCAACATGAAGGTCTGCATGGCAGTCTTTCAACTGAAGGGGAGCGCTCTTCTATGGTGGAAGACACTCCTGCCGCAGCTAAACATGGTCGTTGAATACGTGTCATGGGAACTGTTCGAGGAACAGTTCCAAGAGAGGTATCTTTCTGAGGAATTCATTGAGCGTCACCTCAATGAGTTCAACCCCTTACGATAGGGAAGTCATACGGTGCCTGAGTACGAGGCACGTTTTATGGAGCTGCTCCCGTATGCTCCACACCTTAACACTCAGAAGCTCAAAGTCAACAGGTTCGTGTTTGGCCTTAATGACGACCTGCGTGCAAAGGTTAGGATCTTTATGCCTCAAACCTTGCACGACGCTATCCAAAAGGCCCTCATAGAAGAGGAGGAGATTATCAGTGGGGGTTAGACCAGGACTCCAGCGAGACCCGCAGGGCAGGGTTCATCTAGTACGCCACAACATCAGACACCAGCGAGATGCACACTGGGATATCGCGGCTTCCAGAGGGGATCCACATTCACTACACCTCGACGACCACCGCCTCAGCAACGGACACCTTATCGAGGACCACAGCACCAGCAGCAGCGTCGTCCGTAGCAGTAGCAGTTTAGGCCTATTCAGCAGAACAGACAAGGGTTTCAGGCCGGTGGGAAATCATCTTCTACTTCAGGTACCAGGACTACTGGGCCGAAGAAGGGGTGTTGGACGTGTGGGGAGCCACACTACTAGCGCGACTGTCTTGTGGAGAGGACCATGGCATCCAGATCAGCCGGACCCACTACAGTGGGAGATATGGGCAAGGCCCATCGGATTCATACAGCGGTGAATAACCGCCAGGAAGAGCACCAGTCAACTGTGCTCGAGACGACAGGTATTGTCGCTAACCAGACCCTTAGTATTTTGATAGACCTAGGAGCTACTGAGAGTTTCATTTCTGGTGCAGCCCTAAAAAGGATTAGCGTAAAGGTAGTCGAACAAGATGAGTTTAGCTTCATGGAGATGGCTTCGGGAGCCAAACAAAAGGTTGGAGGAAAGGTTACGGGTTGTTCCCTTAACCTGGGAGAGTTTGTCATGAGGGTCAACTTGTACGTCACGATATTAGGATCTTATGACGTCGTGATCGGTATGGATTGGTTGGAAACGCATGAGGCAATACTGAACTGTAAGACGAAACGATTGAGCTTGGTTGATGACGAAGGACAAAGACGTGTGATTGTAGGAAAGAACCAGGGAGTTTCCCTGCAGTTTGTCTCTTCCTTATAGTTACGGAAGAGTATGCGCAAGGGGTGCAAACTTTATGCGATCCTCGAGCTAAACGAGAAGGGAGTAGCGGAAGGTCTAGAACACCTCCCAGTGGTGAAGGAGTTTGCAAATGTGTTTCCAGAGGAGTTGCCTGGGATGCCGCCAGAAAGGGAACTGGAGTTTACCATAGACCTGAAACCGAGGACCGAACCGATAGCAAGAACGCCTTATCGGATGTCGACCCCAGAGTTGCAAGAGTTGAAAATGCAGTTGAAGGAGTTGTTGGACGTGGGACTGATACGTCCTAGTGTGTCACCGTGGGGTGCACCAGTTATCTTCATTCGGAAGAAGGATGGGTCGTGGAGGCTTTTCATTGACTACCGTCAACTAAACAAGGCTATGATCAAGAATCAGTATTCCTTGCCGAAGATTGACGATCTATTCAATCAAATGAAGGGTGCAACGATGTTCTCCAAGATCGATTTGCGATCACAGTATCACTAGTTGCGAATCAAGGAGGATGACATCCCTACGACCGCCTTTAAGACGAGATTTGGATATTACGAGTTTACTGTTTTACCATTTGGACTGAAAAATGCCCCAGGGGTGTTCATGAGTTTGATGAACGGGGTCTTCCTCGAGTACTTGGACAAGTTTGTCCAAGTATTCATTGATGATATTCTGATCTACTCTCGGACGAGGGAGGATCATGATGAGCACTTGCGCTTGGTAATATAGTGTTTGTGGGAGCACATAATTGTATGGGAAGTTGTCCAAACGCTCTTTTTATCAATCAAGGATTCACTACTTGGGGCATGTCATCTCTAGCGAAGGCATCACCGTCGATCCAGCCAAGGTTGAGGCTATTATGGAATGTCTTGTGCCGACGAATGTCACAGAAGTGCGTAGTTTTATGGGTTTAGCAGGATACTATCGATGGTTTGTCGAGGGATTTTCGAAGATAGCAAATCCGATCATGGAATTGCAGAAGAAAAACAAGAAGTTTGTTTGGACTGAGAAATGCACAGAAGCATTTCGAAGGATTAAAGAGTTGTTGACAACAACGCCGATAATAAAAGTCTCTGACATGGACACATACTTCTTGGTATGCACTGATGCATCCAAGGAAGGTTTAGGCGGAATCTTGATGCAAGACGGATGAGTGATTGCTTACATCTCCAGGAAACTGAGAAGGCATGAGGAAAACTACGCGACGCATGATTTGGAGTTATTATCCATCGTATATGCCTTGAAGGTATGGAGACACTACCTTGTTGGACAAAAATTTGAATTAAGGACTGATCATTGTGGACTACAACACATTTTTACGCAAAGCGACCTGAACGCGCGACAATGGCGTTGGTCAGAATTGCTTAGCGCGTACGATTTCGAGATTACTTACATAAAGGGAACAGTGAATAGAGTGGCTTATGCTTTGAGTCGGAGGCCACACATATTTTTGGTGTTACCTCTTCAGACAAATCTACGTGAGAAGATTCTCACTTTACAGCATGATGATGACTGGTACAAAGAAGTTGAGGATTTTATCGGACAAAACACAATGATGGTACCACGATATGAGAGATTTTCTTTTGATAGTGATGGGTTATTGAGGTTTAGAGGTCGGATTTACATATCGCCTAACGACGTGTTGAGGATGTTGATCCTGAGCGAGGCTCATAGAGCAGTTTACATGGCTCACCCAGGAGTTACTAAGATGAGGGCAGACCTTAAACCCTTATTCTTCTGGAAGGGAATAAAGGCCAACATAGTCAACTTTGTGGCTAGATGTCTAGAGTGTCAGCAGGTAAAGGCTAAACACAGACACCCGACATGATTACTTCAACCACATGCCATTCCGGAATCGAAATGGGAAGTTATTTCGATGGATTTTATTGTTGGATTGCCACTGACGGAAAGGAGACATGACTCATATTTTGTAGTAGCAGACACTCTGATGAAGAGTTCTCACTTTATTCCTGTGCGTATGACGTATCAGGCACCTGACATAGCAAGAGTTTTCATCAGTGAGATTGTGAGGCTACATGGCGTGCCTAAAAAGATTATATCCGATCGAGGGTCAGTGTTTACTGGATGATTTTGGATGAGTTTCCAAGAGGCCTTGGAAACCCAACTTAATTTTAGTACTGTGTATCAACCAGAGACTGATGGACAGACCAAACGAATGAACCAAACCTTGGAAGACATGTTGCGCATGTACGTGATGGACCAACAAAAGCATTGGGAGGAGTTCTTGCCTCTAGTAGAGTTCGCTTACAACAAAAGTTACCAGAACACCATTAAGATGACGCCTTTCGAGTTTCTTTATGGGTGACCATGTCAGACACCCTTGAGTTGGGATCGGCTTGAGGATAGGGTCCTGGTGGGACCAGAAGCAATCCAAGAAATGGAAGAGAAAATGCAAACCATATGACAAAGGATTAAAGAAGTGCAGTATCGACAGAAGAGTTATGCCGATGCGCACCGAGTCGACCGTAGTTACGAGGTCGGCGATCGAGTCTTTTTGCCGGTTAAACCGCATAAGAGCTCGATCAAGTTTGGGAAGGGAGCTAAATTCTCTCCTAGGTTCATGGCACCTTTTGAGATTGTGGAGAGAAAGGGGCCCATGGCCTATCGACTAGCCTTGCCTGATTCTTTGAGGCGTATGCATGATGTTTGTCATGTATCTGTTTTGAGACATTATATTAGTGATCCTACACACATGATTGATATGAGTTCCTTGCAGGTATCGGATGAGGGAGCGCTCACGGCTGAGCCAGTTCACATTTTAGATCATCGCATTCGACAGTTACGATGTCGAACGGTAGATCAGGTCAAGGTCCAGTGGGACAGTTATAGTCCGCACTCGGCGACCTGGGAGGACGCATATGATATGCGCCAACAGTTTCCATTTTTGTTTGATAGATAGACTTATGATATTGTGGTACTTATGATATTGTGGTACTTTTATTTCGGTATTATACTGAGAAACTTCAGGACGAAGTTTAGACCAAGAGGGGGTGTATGTAACATCCCGCTCTGGCGCACTGAGAAATCTTATTTTTGAGGACACTTGCTCGCAAGTGATCTGGACTTTTGTGATGTTAAACCATTTATACTTGATTATGATGCGATTGACAGACGACATGATGTTTTACTAGTTTTGATTGACACAGGTGCTGCTGACTTTGTTTTATTGAGTGTACAGGGTTTTTGACCTTGAGGATGCAGAGGCATCGATAGAACCCCCTTGGACTCCGGACTAAGTCAGGGAGTGTGATTTCGGGTTGATATATTTACTGTGATGTTTCATTGATTTGATGATTTGATGTTGACATTTCTGACATGATTGTTGATGATGCAGGCTAATGATGGCTTGCCGACCAGACTCACATATGGAGTAAAGGGGCCACACACGATTTGCAGAGAGGTTGAGGGAGAGGGGTGGATAGCAGCCCTGCCACCACCTACTAGCACTCTCGCCATGGCTCGAACTGCTGGTTAACGATTACCTAGTTCGAGAGGATCCACGATGCCATTAGGGAAGACTGCAATAGTCGCTCACGATGATTCTAAGGGGCGTGCAATAAGGCGGGGGCCTTATTCCTTATAACCCTTAGTCTCTGACAAGTTCACCTGGTGGAGTGTTGACTCCAGGGGTTATAGATGTCTACCAATCAGTCCAGTTGGCGAGTGACACCCTTGGAGCACGTGGTCCATCCTAAAGGGCACGTCGCACAAAAGAAACACAAGAAGCGTGTGGCACCCTTTGAGCACGTGGTGCATCCTGAAGGGCATGTCGCATAAAGGATATGAACGAGGCGAGTGGCACCCTTGGAGCACGTGGTGCATCCTGAAGGGCACGTTGAATTGATGTGGATGAAGGAAACAAACCTAAATAGCCCTAAGACAATAACACCTTAAGAGATTCTTAAACAACTTCCCTAACCCAGTGACGCCCATTTTAGAATCTAGTACTAAGTCTAAAAATTTTAGGGTAAAATTTTAGTCTAACCCTAAGAGCAGACCCTAGAATAAAAATAACAAATTAAACAAAAACCCACCTAAGTAATAGTTGGTCTTCATAAAATTATTGGGGTGATGACGAGGGTAATATTTAAAGCAAATCTAATAGTTTTAAAATTTTACAAGAAGAAATTAGTTCCTAACTGGTGGGAGAATGACATCACCTATGTAGTATAACATAAAGAAAATTCCAAAAAAAAAACCAGAAAAACTAAGACCATTATCCTCTC
>ML778698.1:377605-403625 GCA_009831015.1 Picea engelmannii
GTCATTGACTGAGCCCTTTTGTCTTGCGTCGTCGTAGAGGACGTGGTAGCTCTCGGTTTTTGGGGTTGTGCTTGGTTGTTTTAAATTTTGTTGTCTGGTCTGCTTGTGTCAGGCGGGATGTAGACACCTCCAGGTAACCTTAGGAGGTATGTCTGTGTGTGTGATTATTCCGTGTAAAGGATCTAGTGCCGTATCAAGAGTCTCGGGCCCTTTAAAGGCAGGGTTTCCACTCTTGCGACACACCTGACGAAGATTACTAGTTTCTGCCTGAGCAGTCGGCCAGGAGCCTATCTGACCTTCTCTCTCTCCGAAGTAGAGAACTAAGATTAAATGCCTTGCTTTCCTGTGTAGAAATAGTAAGATCTACTACTATGGATCCTTCCCTCTGTGTTTGTACTGTGCATAACCCAGTATTTCGTTAATGTTTGCATTGTGCGCCTTGTGTCTAGGGTCATTTATTGCTTGCAGTTACTAGTTGTGTGCCTTCAGTCTTCTTGTGATGAACATCGTGGTTGTTTCTTGTAGGTTTTCGAGTGGCGACGTAGAGTCAAGTGTGTCTATTACTTCTACACGCAAGCACACACCTTAAACAAAAAAAAATTTGCACATGTTATCAGAGTTGTTGTCGTAATGAGGAGGTTCGTTACAGATTACTAGGGAAAAGTTGAATCATGGTGAAGGAGAGCTTGTCGAAGAGAATCTTGATATTGGATTGAGAAAGAGCTCTTCTCAAAGTGATAATATGGCATCGAAAGAAGGACTTTCTCATGAGGATAAAGAATTTTGAAAGAATTTTTTCCATGTCGGAGATGGTGAAGGTTCTTTATGATGATTACTTGGAGTGAAAGAGACTGATTCTAGGTGAATCTTCAAAGGTAAAAAATGAAGAAGGAGAGGATCCTCCTCAAACTCTTCCTTCACCTCCTTCTTCTCCATTAACTTCTTCTTCTTCAAGTTCAAGTTCCAAATCCACCACAAAAAAACATTCCCATAAACATAAAAATGAAATGCCTTTACTTAAGCTTCATGTAAAATTTGAATTACCCATGTATGATGGTGAAGTCAATGCAAAGAGTCTTGATAACTGGGTCAGACAGATGGAGGTTTATTGCAGTGTGAAACAAATCAAGGATGAACCAACTCAAATCAAGTTGGCATCACTTCTACTTGCAAGCACAACACTCATCTAGTGTCAAAGCAAGTTGCAAAATGGCACACAACAATTGGGTAATGTATTTCCATAATGGCAAGTTTTTTTTTCTGCACTTAGAATTATTTTTTATCCTTTGGGTTATAAAGATAAGGATTTAATTGAATGGAAAGGTCTTAAACTAAGAAAGGGACAAACAGTGCAAGAATACACAAATGAATTTTGTAATATGGCATTAATTTTAGACATTCCATTACATACCCAAGAAACTCTTATGAAGTATATAGGAGGTTTACCTACAGATATTTGTAACACTATATTTATGTTTGGACCTACTAATATTTATTAGGTTTATGTTCAAGCAACATACATTGAGGCAGAGAAAACAAGAGTTGGTGTATTAGGGGAATCACCTTCAAAAAAAGAGGACAAAAGGAAGTGGAATGGCAAGAAGGAAAATTCAGTGGCAAGAAAGTAAGAGAAGCTCTATTGCAAGCATGGTGAGAAACAAGGGAATGATGATGACCATTGCTGGAAATCACATCCCGAGAAGAGACCGAAGAGGTTCGAAGAGAGAAAATGGAGGCAAAAAATTGCAACAACAACACGACCAACATATTTGGGATCAGATTTGGGTGATGAATCTAAAATTTCATCGGTTGGTTTGACAGGTAAAATTGGTGATGGATTTGATTTAGAAGTAAATTGTTTCACATAAGGGTCATAATGAGGCATACTAAGGTCGAAACATTGATAGATATTTGATCTCAATCTAAATTGATTTTAGAGGAAGTGGTTAAACAATTGGGATTAAACACTCAGATGCATCATAATCCTTACTCACTTAAATGGATAAGAAACAATCATAAATTGCACATAACAAATCAATGGACATTAAAGTTTGAAATTTCATCTAAGTTTGTGAATGAGGTAACATGTGATGTGGTGCCACTCAATGAATGTGGAAAGGTCTTAGGCAGTCCTTATTTGTATGATCACAAAACAATCTTCTACAGGGAACATAATAAATATCACTTAATCAAAGCAGGCAAAGAATATGTTGTACATGCTCATCACTTAAAATAAAATCAATCTCTTCAAACAATGGAACAATTAATAAAGGAAACTCATGCAATAAACACACCTATAATTGTCCCAAATCAAGTAATTGATCTTAAGGAAGAACATGAGATGATTGTAGAATGGAAGTTCAATCATACTTTTCTTCAAGATAAGGTAATGTCTTGCAAGTATTAAAAACATATTAGCTCATTTGCAGCCATATTTATGATGTTATCATTAGTAATGTTGTCAACAGGGATGATAGTGGATTCAGTAAGATGTGACAGAGTACAAGTGGCTAACAATATGTTGTTAGTTATCATGGTTGTTTTACAGTTGACCTTGATGACATAGGTGCACAGGACATAATTTAAAGACAAAGAACAAGTGGAGTAGCCTATCTCTCACTTCATGACTGGTTAGTATCCTTTTGGAGGACCAAAAGGTCTTAGTGGGGAGGTGTGATCCAAAATGGATCCTGGAACCAAAATGGGTTCATGAAGGCCTAAAAATAAAATTGCTCAAAATCGCTTCAAAACGGAATTATGGTTAGGCATTGTCGATACGAACCCAACACAACCTGAACAGGCTCAAACATACACCGTATGTGAAAGATATCGCAATCTGTTCATTTTTCCAAATAGGCAAAATTTTGTTGACTGTACAATCTGTACAGTGCTGACATGGCAGCTAAAATTGCATTTTGTACGACCATACAGTGACATGGCAGGTTTTTTGACTAGATAGTGATGGAGTATAGGTGGGCGAATTGTATGTGCACACGTGGCAAATCTATGAGAAAATGGTATGGTGCCACATGGCTTGGTCATGAGCTACCACATGGCACCCCTTCATTGGTTTATTGGTTATGGAAAAAAGTATGGAATCCACGGGAGTCAAACCCATGACCTCTGGTTCGAGTGAGAGCTTTGACAGGGTTGGGCTACCAACCCACCCACTCTGTTCCTTGTAGACTATGGTTGCGATGTAATATTTAAACTTACATAAAGTTATATCGGGTGGAGTAAAGGGGTTGGGGCCTAGCCCTAGCCCCTGACACAAATATACCACATGACCTTACCAATGAGACCACACTCTTATGTGATGGGGGATATTTGTTTGGAGTGTTATCCCTAACACACGCCCATGTGACTCTACCATGTAACCACTCTTTTGTAATAGCCCTGACCTTTGATCCATCTCTCGATGCAACACATACAACCACACCATATGACCCATTGAGATACTTTAGCTCGGATTTGTGGGTTAATGCTCAGTAGGCTAGGCTAGCCCACCAACCAAGGTCATGACCAAGTGCTAGGAACTAGGGGGCCAAATGACCAGAGGGGCGGTGGAGCTTGGGGGCACTACCATATGGCCAAGCGCATGTGACTAGGACCCAGAACCAGAGGGGACAACATAATAGCACCAGCCTAGGGCTATATGGAGGGATCCCATATGACCAGGATCCCAGAAAGAGGGGGATGCGCCTTTAGTTTAGCCAAAAGTGGGTTTTGTAACTTTATAATAAGATTTTTAGTGATTTTTCAACAAGTTTTGAGAGATTTTGGCCAATATTGGGGGATATCGAGCTCTTTTTGAGGACATCTCTTAGGGGGAAGTTGGGAGTTTGTTGCCAACTTCGAGCCTATATAAACCAGAGGTTCTTGGCAACCTCAGGGAGGTTCAAAACAGGGAACAATTGTAAATCCATCGAGGAGAGAAACTTTACAGGCCATTTTTGGGAGTTTCGTTCATCTGTTTTTCAGTGCCGTCAATTCTGTTGGGTTATTGATATCTATAAGAACACAACCATATCATTTTTTTAATACTTTTGGAACTCTTATGATGTAATTTTGAATCTTTTAAGAGAAATAAGAAAGCCTCACCCATTGAAACAAAGGTCGAGAGACGTAGGCGAGATTGTCGAAATCTGTTAACAACTTTGTTGTTATGGTTTATTGTTTCTTTGTGCTTATTTCCATATATGTATATGTCATTATGGCTGCTATGTTACATCATTAATTATTCCTCTTTCATCAATTTTGTAAATGGTTATTGAACTCATGTTTTAAAAACTCAACCATAGTCTTTAAAAGATCATTTCGAATCATCTAGAGAGCCTTCTCGCATTTATTACATCTAACTACCATAGTGGGCATTTATTAATATATTGGACCTAGTCCACCTTACATTGAATGACCACATTCTCATAAATTAAATGACCTCCACTAATAATAAATAACCACATTTCCATTTGGTAACTCCCTGGGCACCCCATATTACCTCCCTATGTATACTACACTTGTGAAAAGATGTTGAGTTTACATGGAACCAATATTGTCAGGAATCCTTCAAATTCTTAAAGAAGAAGTTGGTTGAAGGCCCCATTCTAAAATTTCTAGAGTGTTTGAGAAAATTTCATGTCCATGTCGATGCATCCAATGTATATGTCTGTTCAGTATTATCACAACCATACGACAAAAAAATTGATCATCCAAGTGCGTATTCAATTTGAAAATTAAATAAGGCAAAAAGAAATTATTTGATTACAGAAAGGGAAGCCCAAACAATGATATTTTCTCTACAAAAATTTCATCACTACTTACTTGCAAATCCATTCACATTTTTACAGACCATCAAGCACTGAAATACTTGGTCAATAAATCAGTCCATCAAGGAAATATCTGTCATTGGTTACTCTTATTTGAAGAGTTTTAATTCGACATAATCATACGACTGGGGAAAAATAATGTCTGACCTGACCACCTATCATGACTAGAAACAAGAGAAGACATAACATGCATCGATGATGATCTCTGTGACACACATTTATTTCAATTCGAAGTTACCCATAAAGAGTTACAAGATATCGCTAATTTTCTAGAAGAAGGAAAGGCCCCAAAGGACCTCCCAACAAGAAAAAATAAAGTTTTATCCCTCAAAGATGCACCTTTCAAAATCATAAATGGATATTTATACAAAATGGGAATTTATGATGTTTTAAGAAGATGCGTTCACGAGCACGAAATGGATGATATTATCAGCAAAGCTCATGCGAGAGCAGCTGAGGGTCACTTTCAGGCCGACACACCAGCCAGAAAGATACTACAAGTAGGTCTGTGGTGGTTGTCTCTGCATAAATATTGTCAGGACCAAGTAAGAAAATGTGATAGTTGTTAGAGGCTTGTATGACCTCTGTGGAAAAATGAAATTCCACAAAGTTGAATAAAACCCAACCAAGCACTTGAAATATGGGCTATCGACTTCATCGATCCATTTCCATAGAGGGAAAGAAGAACTACTACCAAGTACATCATTAATGTGGTCGAATACATGACTAAGTGGGAATAAGTTGATCCAGTCAAATATTGTACTAAAGAGATAGAAACAAAATTCATATACGAGAATATAATTAAAAGGTTTGGTTGTCCCCTGACATTAATAAGAGACTAGGGAACTAACTTTGTGAATGAAAAAATTCAATTCCTACTGTTAAATTTTTTGATCAACCATAGAAGAATGACAACTTACCATCCATAAGAAAATGGGGTGGTTGAAGAATTTAACAAAACATTACAAAAAGGAATCACAAATATTTGCAGTATCAACAAAGATTACTGGGATGACAAGATTCCTACAATTCTTTGGGCATATAGATCAACATAGAAACGATCACTTGGGTAGACTCCGTTCAATCTTTTCTACAGACAAGAAGTTGTTATCCCTTTACAATTTTGGACCAATTCTGACAGGGTTGTGTCTGTATCCAAATTTGGCGAATGGAAAAGTGTGAATGACCAACTATATCAATTAAACAAACTAGAATAAGTAATTTTAATAGAAACTAATCACCTGGAGGTTAATAGTAAACAAAGAAATCATGGCATGATCTACATATAAAGAAAAAATATATAAAAGATGAATATTTAGTCTAGTTATATGATAGTCGCATGAAAGGTAAACCTATAAAATTAGAAACAACATGGCTTGGACCTTATGTTGTAGAAGATATTCGACCAACCGTAGCGGTCCAACTTCGAACATTATTGGGGAAACCATTTAAGAAATTCATTAATAGTGCCCATATGAATAAGTACCACGTGTAAAAGAAAAGAACCCCATTGGGAAACTTTAGTAGGGAATTTCCAACAAGAATCTAATAAAGTCAAAAGAATTCAATAGAGTGGTTGAATTCATCAAATAAATCAACTAATCATACTTACGAAAAATAAACCCTACCTAAATTTAATAATTAAAAAACAATTGGAAAAATTAAGGTATGCGAAACCGAAAAGGTAAATTATTTAAAGGACCTCAATGCCATCAAATAAAAGAAGCAATAAAGTAGAATGGAGAGAGAAGGCATCCTTTGGTTGATCCTGAGACAAAGCAACAAAATATATTCCCTACATTCTACTCGATCAACCGACTTACAAAAAATAATTATGAAAAGAGAATCAAGCGAGCGAATAAAATCGATAGGAAGTGAGTGCAGATAAAGCGAGCACAAACTAAGAGAGAATGAATCAAACTAGCATGGGGAATGTCAACATCATTCATACATAGTCAAACATAAAAAAATCAATGAGCAGACAAGCTACCAACAACATTGACTAAGTCACTCCAATAATAAAGAACAAGACAACTCGATAATATCGGTTGGTCCTATCACGTCATCGAGGAGACATTGTCAGTCAAGCCCAGGACAATGAAAACCAAGGAAACACCGATGTTAACAAAGAAAACACATTTAATTTCGGATAGGTTATGGTCACCGAGAACATTAATGAACAACACCATGAAAATGACCATTGCGCAATCACTCACATAACAGATAATCAAATCACTACTTGCAACAACCATTTACAAGACCTATAAATTAATGACCAAATGGACATGAATGGGCATTAATCGAGCAATGATATAAACATCCACTCATTTGACTTAGTCGTACCACCGATAGTTATAACGGAAGAGCATGAAACACAAGAAAATTTGGACACATTTAATCTGACACGTTCGCTACTAGCTATAAATATCAAAGAAGCCTATGACTTCACTTCATTGTTATTTTCATCCCCATAGTTAAGTATAGCACAGAGTACATAGTTCGTTAAACCGACAAATTAACTAGTTTTTCCTAAAACTAGTGATCAAGATACACAAATTCCAAGGATGAGAGTTCAAGTTGGAAAAACAATGGAGGGTTCAAGATTGAGACAATTTTTTGAACAAGTGACTATGACATCGCTGCAAATCCAGATGCATAATATTCTATAGTCGAGGATAGAGGAAGAAGATTGGAGAAAACATTGGAAACCTTTTACAACATGCGCAATGCATGAAGGTAGATGGAACGAAGAAACTGAATTCCTAGAAAAAGAAGGAATTACACACATCCTTGAAGTTCCAAAAATCATCAATATGGGACAATGGAAGGAATAAGCGATGAAGTTCATTGTTAGTTGGTATCATCAAGGATACCTATGTCTAGACCAACCAATAACAATAATAGGCAGACTTATCTATTGCATCACATGTATTATGATGATAGGGGCCAAGGTATCAAATTCAACCAACACCAATGATTGGATGTAGTTTTTGACATGGTTGATGATGGCCAAAAATATAAGGGGTTGTTGATTAATAAAATCATCGAATTAATAGCCCGTTGGACTGCAATAATAGTGTCTTTATGCTTCACACCGGTCGTTCAGGCATCAAATGCAAAATTTACAATGGTAAAATCAATAACAAATGTTTATAAGAATGTAGAAAGGTTGAACTGGGCGGAACACCTAACTGACATAATCAAAACCAACTACAAAAAATACCAAGATTCTAGCAATGCCATCAAATTTACCTCATTACTAATTTGCCTAATATGGTCCCATCGAAGAACCAACATTTACAGTTAATAAAGTCTCGAATATGGAGAATTATTGATCCCTCTCGTCTAATCAAAGAGGCATGTCAAGCCCACTTCCACCATAAGAGATATTCTGACTATGGGTCACAATTTGGAAAGAAAATACACATAAATGGTGGGTCGAACAAGTATTAAGACAGGAGTTACCAACACCCTTCCATATTCAAATCAACCTCGATTTCACAAAGCTGTGGTGCAAAGTGGAGTCGACACTAGATCCAAAAGAACTGCACTACCAACCAACAACATAATAAATATTCATAGAGCTAGAAAGACAAATCAACCAGGAGATATCAATTCCCCCTAAAGCACTACAAACAGGAGTACCTTTATTATTATCATTGATTGATGGGGAGGAGGAAGAAGAAAGAGAAACAACTTTGTATACAATTCATTTCGTTGAGGATTTACACGGCATGATAGTTGTCCCTGTAAATCCATCCCTGGGTAAAAGAAAGAAACTGACCAAAAAGAACAAGGGTAAAAAAGTTTTCGAGGAAGAAAAGATAGAAGTTGACACAAATAAAATTTGGAGGGAAACATTCCAATCAAATTAGGGCATTGACTTCAATGACCCCATCGTCCAAGATAGGTTGTCAAGTATTACCGCTAATATTTCCAAGAAGATAAATAAAACTTGACAAGACACTGCTGTCATGCAAAAATATACAATTCCTCGATCGGACTAGTAATGAAGGAGGCTATGTCGAAAGATAAGGAACAAAAACAATAGGTCAAGCAAACTAATTGGAAAATCATGAAAATCGAAGCAATAGGGGAAAAAAGATAGAAAAACCTAGAAAGTAAAACTACTTTTTTCAGCTCGACAAAGGTTACAACAACCATGATAGAATGGGAGCTGAGGGGAGAAAAAATCCAAGTAAGGAAAGGACACTTGATGTAGCAATTGACCTAACCAAGGAATCCCCCCCAGGAGATCCAATACCCATCGTAGGGGAACGACCAACAAAAGAAAAGAAAAGACATCTCATAATCATCAATTCATCTAAAGCAACATAATCCGATCATCTAGTTGAGTCGAATGATATTGATGTTGAAACCCTGAACATAGAACAACAACAATCAGTCGAGCAAATCCAAACTGAGTTGATAAAACATCATTCGTCTAGGGAAAAATATCCACCACACCAGATAGTAGAGTCAATGCAAGAAGGCAAGCCAACCATCCAGACATAAAATAAAGCGATTCACCTATTCAAGGCATTAGATCAAGATGAATACATCTTCTAGACAACAAAAAAACAACAAGTCGATGCTCACCAAAGTAATAAGGAATCAGATCCAAGCAATGGCATCACATGCATACAAACAAAAATCTTGGAGAACCTGTAGAATGAGAGGCACTTCCCCTAGGTCAATCCCATTGATTATGAGTAGAATAAAAAAAAAGGGCCAACCCAATATATTTAGGACACAATGGAAAAGGAAGTTCAAATCAATCAAAAAGAGGAGGAATAAAAAGAATAAAAAATTGAACATAACAGTTCGATGGTAAAACAGACAGTGTCAAAAGATTACCAGCCCTAAAAATATGCAGATAAAATAAGGAAAAATAATATGCTCATGATCACTATTAGAATGACCCATCCAACCATCCCATCGGGTTCCATGGTCGAAGCCACGTTTGACCTTGTTAGGTTCCTATAAGTTATAGGAAGTCTGATTATTTAGTTTATATCTATTGTTGATCTCATGAAATCTCCTGGCTTTCCTGGTTTCCTCAGATGACTTTTCCCCTCCATCTATTTTACCCAATTCTTTATTCATGATCTTGTTGCACCATTTATCTCATTACACCATTCGCCTCATCTTTCTCCCGCCAATTTTCCCTGAATAAAAAAAAGTTACATAATCTAGAATAGATAATTAAATAAGAATTTGATTAGTTTAATAACTAATTAAATTAATAATAAATGGGTAGGTCAGTAATTAGATTAGGGTAATAAGTGATAGTTTGAATAATAAATTGAAATAATTAAAAAATAATTATTTTTATAAATAAATAAATAATTGTGAATAAGTAATAATAATAATTTTAACTTAAAATAATTAAAATTAAAATTAAAACAATTAAACAATTATATGTGTGTGTGTGTGTGTGTAATTAAAATAAATATATTAAACAAAATCATAGAAAAAATAAAAACAAGAAACAAACCATAATTAAAATATTAAACAACAAAAAAAATAAAATAAAAATACAATAAAATAAAAACAAATAAAAAAAAGGAATTAAATAAAAACCAAATATAAATTTATACCCGATTAAGTTTAAACCCACTCCCTTTTCCCCATATTCTGAACACCCCGTCCTTAAGTCACTCAACCAGGGGGGGGTCCGAAAAGTGAAACCACCATGGACACTTGTCACCTCCACAAGATTTCGGTCCCCCACCTAATACCACTTACTACCCTAGGGGGGTCTAGAATCCAATTTTCCCCCTTCAAAAATCATTTTTCACACAACTTGATCACCCGACTTCAAAGGATGATTCTAGGAAAACTGGGACTCATTTTGAAAAATCGAGAGAGGTTTTTATCAGCAATGGGTTGAAATTCAATAAAATATCTAATTGTTTTCACATGTATCATGAATTGGGAGAATCCAAGCCATTTATGAGCATTATTTTTCACGATTCCATTTTTCCTGTTTTTGTCATGTTTTTGTGGTAGATGTTTTGGAAAGATGGAGATGAATTTGGAAAAACCGAGAGAGGGTTTTACTCAATACAGGATCATCTACAATAAATTCTCTAATTTTTTTCACATCTGTCATATTTTGGATGATACACGCGTCTTAGTTGACCCCTATTTTCAGCAAGATGACCCTTTTTTCATGGCAGACAGTTCAGAACTTTGAGGGATTTGTTTCTATTTTTGTCCAGGTTTTTGAATTCGACCTCTTGATCCTGGGTGACAATGTTTTTATACAAAGAGTGGTTGTTAGTGTGGAATTTGAAAATCAGAAGTGAATATAGATCGCCAACGAAGTCCAGCTAATCAAGCTCCAGAAATTCCAGCAGATATGCATGATCTCTATATCTTTGTAATCCAAAATCAAAATGGTTTAGATTTTCCTAAATTTGATCCTGCTCATTAATGAAAGAATTGATTATAAACAACTTATAAATACTTATGATTATGAATTATTATGGGTGGATCAATTGGGACCTGATTGAAGGATGGAATTAATTTTTTAAAGCAGATCACAGAGCCTCCATGGATGAAATTTCAGTAACATGGTTGCAACATCACAAGATTCTTGTGTCAGTTTAGTTGGTGAAGTAATATTTTGTTTACCATATTATTTTCTACATTTTGAATTATTTTAAGGAGACAAAAGGACAGAATTGGTTTAAATTTACCCTCTTTCACTTGCTTGGATTAATTTCTGTGTTTTTCCACTGAAGATTAAACTCATAATTCTCAAATGCTTTGTTTTTAATTGGATTTCTTAATCTGTTCCATATTTCCCATGCATTAAATCTAGAAGATCCAGTGGATTTTCCTACCTTTCCCTTCAATATTAGCCTGTTATGACCTGTTTTTGATCCATTCTGAACTGTGCCTTTGTTGCCCAATGGTTTTTCCCTTGTTGTTCCAACCAAAAAATTTAAAACAAACCAAAAAACCCTGTACTCTTCTAATTAGTCTAACATCTAATCCAGATAAAGCTAAATCATACAATGAGGTCCCTCTATGATTCTAGGAGTGATATATCCTAGAATCCAAAGTGGTTTTGTAGTTACCTCTACCTGTTTCTTCGTCATCCTGAGAAATTACAAAGAGATAACATAGTGATGACCATACTCGGGAACGTTCCTCAAAAAATCATATCAAGTTCCAGATCTGATTACTGATGGTGGATAGTGATCAGCTACAAGAAGACTTAATCATCCACCTGTCGACTCCAATAAACTCCAATCAGTTTGAAAGACTCCACTGGAGGAAGAACCTAAAACATGAAAAGACAATCTGAAAAGATCAGGTATGCAAGCTGGAATTTTATCCAAGACATGATAGGTTTTATTTTTAATTATTTCCTCTCTTTTTATGATCCCAAACAAGACCATATTGTTGAAACTTGTGTTGATCAAATTCAACCCGACGAGCCTCAAGAGATCAAGCCTAGCTTTATAGTCCCTGTACATACTCCTACACCTGTGAATATTCTAAATAGATACAAGCCCCTTGTCTTACCTCCTATACTCCATGATTTCCTTTCCAATTATTACAAATATCTTCCCAGGTTTGATGGAGAATATGGTAACATCACTTCCGAGAAACAAATTCAAAGTTTTGAGAATTTTCTTGATCTTTTTGAGGTTGAGGAAAATGATTTTTGCATTCGACTTTTTGCTCTATATTTTCAAGAGAGAGCTAATGAATGGTTCAAAATATTGTTAGCTGCAAGTATATCCAATTTTCATCAGTTTTTAGAAGTCTTCCTTGGTAGCTAAGAGATCAAGAGAAATATTTTTCTTATTTTAGAAGAATATGATCATTTGAAAAGACAACCAAGAGAAACAGTGCAACACTTTTCAACCAGATTCAATCAAGTTTACAATTCAATGCCTGTTGATATAAAACCTCCTCCTAGTTTATCTCTCTTACACTACCCAAATGCCTTTGATCCAGAGATGGCATTTTAGTTGAGAGAAAGGAACACTAATACACTCAAGGAGATGCAGGATAGTGCAATAAGTGTGGAAGCTAATTTGTTGATCAAAAAGTCAAAGATCAAGGCATAAGAAAGGAAGAAAATAACAAAGGAGTAGCTAAAATTTTTAGAAGCAAAAGTAGACATTATGACCAACACAATGAAATAAATGATGTGGAAAGTTATCATGAGAAATGAACTTGTTGTTAAAATACATCATGTTCCATTGGTTACAAAGAAATACAGGTTCACTGTTTCCAATCATTTTTCATCTCACCCTTGGTGTCCTAGAACACATAAATATTATTTTATGTATTCAATTCACAACATGGACACAGATGCAACTCCAAATCAGCTCATAGAAGAGCCATCACCTGATCTGATGTGTATGATTGATGAAATTTCTTACTTGGATAATATACCCAAGTATGATCAATATGATGATGATTTTGTGGTTGAAATAGATGTTGATTGTTCAAAGCAACCAGTGGCATGCTTTGTTGGACACACCTACCACACTTAGGGGAGGGGGTGAATGCGTGTGGAGATCTTTTTCTCAAAACTTCCCTCTTACACAAAAACTCCTTAGTTAACATTCAACATTTGTTCATTACTCATTGTTTTCATTTATAATTAGTTATATGTGAATACATATCAACAACAAATATTAGAAACATATCATCAACAAATCATCTCAACAAGGAACACAAAGAACACAAGATGTATGTACAATTTTTCTTTTTATTATGGACTTCAATCCGGGGGTTTTTCAGCAACAACTGAATAGAGTACAACTCTACAAGAGCACCAGATCTATATGGAAGACTCATCTTACATTCTCAACACCAACTAAGATGAGGAAACAATCCTCAACAGATATCAATTTGTCAACATAAACAAGTGCATCAACCATGCACCAACCTGTGCCAAACAACTTGTAATTAACTTGTACCATAAACACGTGCATCCAACCATGTACCAAGTATATACCAATCATGTGTCAAATACTCATCAACAATGACTCATCAATATGTACCAACATCATCAACTGTACACCTCATGTATGTGCCAACTCATCAACTTCTTGTCTCAACCATGACTAGTTTTGGATTAGTCAACAACCCCAACTTGAAATAATCATAACTTTTTACCTGTAATGAATAAATATTTGAAACTGATACAGAATGTTCTTCAATGTGTTTTATGCAATCACTCCAGTTGGCACTACTTGGAACCTCTTAGAAAAGGAGTTATAGAAAAAATGGCATACCTTCCATAAAACACATAGAAGAACATTGTGTATACAATCACTCCAGTTGGCACTACTTGGAACCTCTTAGAAAAGGAGTTATAGAAAAAATGGCATACCTTGATGAATTCTGGATTATTCTAGAGAGAGACCTTGTAGAGCGTGGCCCACACAAAATATTCGTTGAATTGATCTGAAACTTTTATAAAAAATACTAAATTTTGTACCCTAATCAAAACATTTTTTATCATGGAATTTGGATCTGTTATGAAGAAGTTGTGACGTGTTTACCCAAAACACCTGTTTTTGACTAGTTTCAGGACTAGACACAAACCCTATTTTTCACGGAGTGTAACTCCAAAAATACAATGACCCACAAGATGAATGTTTTACCACAGATAATTGGGTATGTTTTCTCAATGGCATAGAAATTTCATGGTCTTAATAATTATATAAAAAAAGGTATAGCGAAAATGGTGAGATGACCTGTAAATAACATACCTTAGAAAGCATCATCAAAATAATTTATCCTCCCTTCAATTTCGGCCCTCTTTTCTTGAATTTTCTTCTGAAATTCAGCTTAGATATCATTGGTTACCTCAATCACCTATCTATCTTCAATATTCTCAAGTGTTCCACACTAGGAATGCTCAAGAATCTCTCACAAGAAGCTCTCCATCAATACTCCAAAAGATATTCTCACAAGAAGCTCTCCATTGATCCACAAAAAGGATGATATACAAGAGACCATCACTATCTTATTTATACTTTCATCCTCTAGGTCACTCAACCTATTTTTATGTCACTTAACCCATTTCTAGGTCACTTAACCTATTTTCCTTATTTTAGGGTTAACCACTTTCCATAAATAGAAAGTTCTCCGATACTTTATCATTTAAATATTCCTTCTTGATTTTGTCACTTCTCTTGATTATTTAAATAATCCATCTTGACTTTGTCACCTTACTTTATCATTTAAATAACGATTTCTTCTTTTAGGTCACTTAACCTATTTTCCTTATTTTTAGGGTTAACCACTTTCCATAAATATTCCTTCTTGATTATGTCACCTTACATTATCATTTATTGATTTTGTCACTTCTCTTTATTATTTAAATAATCCACCTTGACTTTGTCACTTTACTTAATCATTTAAATAATGATTTCTTATTTTAGGTCACTTTGACGTCTTTGACCTTGGGGGCTTCAAGCCTTCATGTGGGGGTCCTTCATCTTCATAAGGCCATAACTCTCAAACCATGAGGAGTTATGTGACATTACACATACCACCGGAAATGGAATGACAAGAACTATCCATCTAGGATAGTTTCACCAACAATTTCCTTGATCTTTATCTCATTATTCTACATACAAAAATAGGCCCTCCAACCATTCTTCTAGGATAACTCAATCTGCAAAGCATCTTCCCATGAGGGATTTAACCATAAGAAGACCAGTTTGGCGTTCATCCATTTGTGCAACTTATCAATCATGATAAGACAATAATGAGAGCATGGGTCCTCCAACCATTCTTCTAGGATAACTCAATCCACAAAGCGTCTTCCCGTGAGGGCTTTCACCATAAGGGGACCCCTTTGGAGTTCATCCATTTGTGCACCTTATCAATCATGATAAGTGTTACACATTATTTTCATCATCCCTATGACCGTTAATGATGTAAACCTATATGTTGCCTTTAGAGGGGTCAGTGGCCTGAATTCCTAAAGAAAGAAGGGAGAAGAACTTTTCTTGAGAAAAGAAGTTTCATTTTCCTGTGTAAAAACCCTATAAAAAGGGAAGTTTGTAGGCTGCCTATGTATTAGGGTGCAAGAATGCTTGATTCTCGTAGGCTGTCCAAACTTAGGGTGTGAACTGTTCGCAGGCTGCTCTATAGGCAGGGTGCGAGAATGCTTACACGTGGGAAAATGAGCATTTTCTCGAATCTTCTAGAAGGAGAAACTTCCACGGTGAGGTGGCATCCGAATGGTTTGGATCTTACTCTCTTTCATGATTTAGTGGGATCATCCTAACCTCCTCACCTTATCCTCTTCAACTTATAAAAGGAGAGGAGTTCTCATGGAGAAAGCTAGCTTAAGTTGGTTCTTGAGCTTGGGTTATCTTGGAGATTTTATCTTGGTTAGAGTGGTTTTGAGCTTTTCCTTTGTCAAGATAGATTGTGAATACCATCAGATCTGTGCTCTCAGAATTATTGGAGTGAAAGTGTGTGGGAAACGAAGGACAGTTGGAAGGGACCTTACAACATCAAGGCCATGGTTGTAATCTCTCTTTCACATTTTATATGATACAGTAATATGATTCTTTCCTATAAAGCTTGTTGTGTTTTATTGTATGATTCCTTGATCACATACACATGTTTATATTGAGTTTATGTTATTACTATCAATTTTGTTGGTTGTGTTATTTTGCAGGATCATCATTGTATGAGCGTTGGAATGGAGCTAGGATGGTGATGGCAAGAGTAAGTGACATTTAAACGGTATGTCACTCATCCCTCTTTAGTTAGTAAATTCAATATCTAAAACTTAAGGAAAGCATCATGTTCTAGTGTGTTTTGTTCTAGATCTAGGTGGATCTAAGGAGATCAGTTAGTGTCCACACCTACCGATTTGTCTGATAACAAAATTGGCGAATCCACTGGAGACGGATTATTTCCTAGTTAGTCTAGTTTCCCTTTCTTTGATTGCTTGTTTTCTGGTCTTTGAGTCTGTGGGAGATCCATCCAGACTCTTTGGATCTGAAAGTTCACTTAAATTTAGTCCTTTTTCAAATTTTTGCTTGTTTACAGGCATTCTCGCACTGTACCTATTAGTGGCCTATGAGAAACACCTGAGTTCGCACCCTGGTGTTAAGTCCAGTGTGAACCCCTCACAGTCAACCTTTGTTCAACCTGCGAGAATCTTTGATTCTCGCACTGTAATACACTGCCAGCCTGCGAACTTGTTTGTAAATTTTTTTGGATTGGGTCTTGTCATTTTTTGATGCCCAGTTTTGCTTTGAACAACTGGATTGAACTTTTGGAGCCTATGTTGATCTGTTTACAGTCTTCTTGAAATTCTTTGAGTTGCTTTCATCCATCTTTTCTTTGTTTGGTTTTGAAGGATTAGTCTCTTTCTTTGAGTGTCTTTCAATTACAAAGCGTGTGTTTTCTTTAGAATTGTTTAGGGAAAGATCAGATTTCTTCTGAATAGTTCACTTTAAAAGAGAACTTTTAGTTTGGGTTTCTTTGTTTTAAGAAAGTTCATTATTTCTTTTAGTGAAAATTTTGAAACAAAAAGATTTAATTTCTTTCTTTATATTAGATTGGGGGCATCCTTGTATTTGAAGTAGCGAAATTGCATGATTCTTGGCATTTTTTTATCTTAAATGTCGTGAATCGTGCATTGGTGTACAATACCTTTTCCTCATTTCTTGAGAATCTTGATATTGATGAGTTTTAAGATTTTGGGACATTGTGCATCTGGGAATGATAAATGTTTTCTCCTTCTCGTAGCATATATTTCATCGAAATGAAAAGATTGCATCTTCATCTCTTTGCATAATTTTCGAGTCGGTCATAACACCATATTGTCCATGCCATTTTCCTCTTGAGTAACAATAGCCATAAAATAAAGCACTTATAAAAAACTAATTAGACATTTTTTATACTTTCTGGTAGTGAAACTACATTAGATTAGTTGTAGGTATTTGGAATAGGTGTGAAAGATAACTTTCCAAAGTTGCAAACAAAATTAGAATCTTGAGTTAGGGAGCAGTTAAATCCACTTATTACATTTTTTCCTCGGAAGCCCTTCTAACACAAGGGTCAATCAAAAGGTCACATTGAGACTAGCAGAGTTACTCACCCTGCTTTGTTGGTCTTGGTGTAGAGATTATGTGTATTATGGGGGTCTCTTGAGAGGTATACCCACAATGATGAGCGGAAGCCTTTCGAGTTGATTTCGGGCTAGATACCCTACCCTTGCACGTGGATTGGACTATCGATTGTTTCCCGAGGCATCACTGTAGTAATTGGTAACCTTAGTGGCCTATCTCTTTAGGGTCTTTACACAAGGTGACTATGGAGGGGAAATTCTTCACGGTACTAGGAATCGACGTTGGCCAAACTCACTAGGGCTCCTTGGAGGGTATACCCATGATTATGTGTGGGATCTTGCACCAAGGTGTAAGTCCGTTAAGCAGGTCGTCAACGTAACTTTTCCACCCGCTCTATCTCCCCTTCTTACATTGTTCTCGCGACGTTGGATTTCCTCACCAACTAGTGTGTTCATTGCGAGAAGGTTTTGTTTGTTTGCTTGCTTCCTATATTTTTAGCGTGTGCTATTTGTTTTCCCTAGCAGACTCTAGGTTGGATTTATTTAATGGCGTCAGTTCCCAGAATGAACAATGAAGGAAGCCCTGCTCTAGGGGAAACTTTTTTTTTTCCTTCTTATGGAAACATTGGTCCTCCTCACATCACTACTTTGAGCCTTCCAGGTCTCACTATTGGATTACCGGTATGGTTGTTTTCCACTCAGGTAATCCCGAATGCAGTTAGTGCTTCATTCACAAGCACTTCCCCGCAAGAGCATCAACCTCATGTTGATCCTTCACCTTCTTCACTAGTAAGGTCTTCTTTGTCTTCTTCACTTCCAATGTCGCCTTCCATTTCATCTTCTTCGTCAGGTGAAAGTTTTGAAGCTAGTAACCTGGTGAATAAGAAGAAGAAGAAAAGAAAGATTAAGAAGAAGAAAGATAAGTGACGGTCAAATCCTCCAACCACTGTCAAACATGTTGGAAAACAACCCGTTACTGTTAGTTGTGTTGGGAGTGTTGATGATGTCAAGATCACCCAAACAAACTGTAAGCCCAAGTACCCTTCCAGGCTTTGTAAGGGTATCCATCTTCTTAAGGATTTCCCTAGTCTACCCAAGGTTATAGAAGTATGGTCTACACATCCTTGCCAACCCATGTCGTTAGCCTCTGAACAACATGCTAATGAATTCCCATCGACTAGTCACAATATAGTTGGGAAGAAGAAAAGTAGAGCCAAGTTCTCGTGGATGTTATGCAAAGGGAATCATTTAACTCATATTTTTCCTCATATGGAAGAAGCCTCGAAACTACTGGAAAACATGACTGTTTCACAGCCTCAACTTCCATCTGCTTATCGCAAGCTTTCTCTCAACCCACTTGTAGTTGATGGAATGGTCACTCCACCGGTCAATCCGGTTGATCATGTCGTCAATATGGTCACGTCCTTAGTTGAACCAGTGGACAAAGTGGTTGATCTGATACCATCCTTGGTCAATACCACTCTCCCCTCAGAGAGTGAAACCCGAGTGGTCGATCTCATCTCTCCATCGATCGATCCTACTCTCCCGTTAGAGAGTAAACCCAATACTTCCCATGTTTTTATCATTGATATAGACTCTGCCATGTCAAGGGGTATTCCTCCTTCTCCCGTGAAACTCCCTCCAAGTAATGAGGCCATATGTTTTGATTGGGGTGTGCTAAATGGACCTCGTCTTCCCTCTCACAATCCTTTCCAGATTACAATACAGGTTTGTGGTCGAGACGTTCCTCAGACACTGATAGATGAAGGTTCGTCTGTTATTATTTTGTCCTCTATTGCTTGGCAAGCCTTGGTTTATCCTCCACTTGCACTGGTTATGCAGAATCTGTTAGCTTTTAACAGAAGAACTAGTCAACCTTTAGGGACCCTTCCTCAGTTTCCTATAACTTTGGGAGGGAAAACTGTCTTCATTGATGTCATGGTAGTCCAAGACCCCTTGGATTTATCTTTACTCCTTGGGCAAGATTATGTCTATGCCATGAAAGTTATTGTGTCTACTCTTTTTTTTGTGATATATTTCCCTCACGATGAACAGGTTGTGACTGTTGATCAACTTTCATTCATTTCCCCTGCCTGGATTGCCTCCCTAAATGGTTCTTATATGCAGACGGTATCGCCCCCGCCGCAGGTCAATTATGTGGCATTGTCTCCCATGACTTCAACTTCTGATGACTTAGATCCAGTAGTTGACATGGTGATCTCTTCGATAGGGTTGCTAGAGCTTGATCTCTTTACTCCTATCGCGACCCTCGACATGGCATCCTTCCAGAGTGTGTTTCTTCCTTCCAATGAAGACCTCTTGGAAGCCATGACCAAGTTTTGTCCCTTGACATGGTCTCCTTCCGGAGCATTGTCCTCTTGGTATCCATGATCAAGAAGACTTCGAGGATAGTTTTTGTGTCTCTGCGGCAACCTCGTTAAAAAATGAAACAGAGGTTTCGAGGATAGTTTTTGCATCTCTGAGGATAGTCAAGCTCGTTGAAAAATAAAATAGTTTTCCCCCTCTCCTTTTGAGTCAAGTCCTTCATCTAGTATTTGAAGCTTCATTTCATTCTCCTTTGTAGTTGGATGAAATGAAGCTTGGGGGGCATTTGCCTCAGCCTATGGACTTCATGCTGAAGTAGAGCCGCTAGCTTCTTAAGATGGGGGCTAAGTACCAACCATCCATGTGTTATGCATTGGGAAGTCCAAGCATAGTTTTATATGGTTCAATCTTGTGTAAAAATGAAACCAGGTCCAAGCATAGTTTTGTTTAGTTTTTAATCTTGTGTAAAAATTAAAATCTATTCCAAGCATAGTTTTGTTTTGTTTTAAAGCTTGCGTAAAAATGAAAACAATCTCGAGCTTAGTCTTTGTTCTTTCTCATGCTCGTAAATACATGAGAATAAGTTACCGAGCTTAGTATTTGTTCTTTCTCGTGCTCATAAATCAATGAGAATGTAACTGAGTATACTTTTATCACTTTTTCAGACTCATAAAGGTTATACGAAAAAGAAACCCCCTGGAGTTCCCTTTAAGCTCCTTTTAGACTCTCTAAACATTAAAAGATTGTCGAGGGACCTTGTTCTTTTCACGCTCATTAAAGTATTTGAAGAAAATGTCTGTTGAGTGATAGTTTATCACTTTTTTGGTCTCATCAGACTACTTTACTAAAAAGGAACTGAGAGATATCTCTTTTAAGTGTTTTTCCAAACTCTATAATCATGAAAAACCTTTGAGTTTTCTATCTTTGGACTCGTTAAACAAACATCGACAGGCCAATATGGGACCGAACCACTCCTTCCTAGGGTTCGTTAAACATACTCCAAGGGACTCATCTAAAGGATGAGCTTACATTTCAAGCATATGTTATCCTCCTCAAGCTTGTGTAAAAATAAAGAGGTACTCGCCAGAAATGGTGGGGGAAAAATTGGGAAAGAAATGTATCTAAACCTGTATTTTGTGGAAGAGTAACTTTTTAACATGACACCCTTTCACTTGCTTTATGTCTAGGTTGGAAAATTTGCTCGTTTCTTGGTCATACTCCTTTATAAGATTACAAATTGGTCTGTGATCCCTGTTGTTGATTCAGTATTTTCCAAGACAGTTGTCATGTTGTCAATATGCTCAAAAAGATGTCCAACCTGAAAATCCTTCTATTGCGTCGGCCATCCTTGAGTCAGTCCTGAATCACTTGTTACTCTGATCTACTTAAAATCTTGTTACTTGTTTCGTGTCATTGATGAGGGATACATTAAGGCCCTCCTATGACAAGTCTTTTCCTGTCGACTTCAACTCATTATCCAGGAATTAGACTTAGAAACCAATTGGTACCTTGGAACTTGCATGCCTCAATGGAAGGTTTCCTCACTATCGACAATGGGTTTTCATTATTGACCCTTGATCGAGAGATTATGCCGAGTGTTCGACTTCATCTCATTTATTCACATTCATTGGATTGTACTAGTGTACCTTGGGAGTCATTAACATTAATGGTGATTTCCCTCAAACTTGTTAATGGTATACACTAATGACCGGTAATCAAGTGGTTTCTACCATGTTGGACTTCAACACATGTATTCACATGGTTAGAGTCGTACTATAGAGTGGCAAAGATGAAGACCCTGGATATTTTCTGACAAATCCAGGTTGTGTTGGAGTATATTCAGTGTACTGTTTCATAGATCCACATTGTATGTCTCGTGGCTATGTTCAAATTTGAGTCTTTAACACATAGATCCACAGTGTATTTTTGGTGGCTATGTTTAGATTTGATTCATAATGGCATGGATTCACAGTGTATGTTTGGTGGCCATGACCTGTCTTACTTGACATGGATCTTTTCATGTTGGCATTTATGCTTTGATTCATTTGTATTTTGAGTATGGGAATTCCTACCTCAGCGATGATATATTATTGTACTGTATTTCCTTATTTGTTGGCAGGTTTCTGACCGACTGTTCCTTGTTCCCTACACACACTCGACAAAGTATTTAAGATATCACTCTGTTCTAACTTCATACTTTGGGGGGCTCTCTGCTACACATTATTTTCGTCATCCCTATGATCATTAATGATGTAAACCTATCTATTTCCTTCAGAGGGGTCAGTGGCCTGAATTCCTGAGGAAAGAGGGGAGAAGAACTTTTTTTGAGAAAAGAAGTTGCATTTTCCTGTGTAAAAACCCTATAAAAAAGGAAGTTCGCAGGCTGCCTATGTATTGGGGTGTGAGAATGCTTGAGTCGCGCAGGCTATCCACACTTAGGGTGCGAAATGTTTGCAGGCTGATCTATAGGTAGGATGTGAGAAATCTTACACGTGGGAAAAATGAGTGTTTTCTCGAATCTTCTCGAAGGAGAAACTTCCATGGTGAGGTGGCATCTGAATGGTTTGGATCTTACTCGCTTTCATGATTTAGTGGGATCATCCTAACATCCTCACCTTATCCTCTTCAACTTATAAAAGGAGAGGAGTTATCATGGACAAAGCTAGCTTAAGTTGGTTCTTGAGCTTGGGTTATCTTGGAGCTTTTAGCTTGGTTAGAGTGGTTTTGAGTTTTTCCTTTTCCAGGATAGATTGTGAATACCATCAGATCTGTGCTCTCAGAATTCTTGAAGTGAAAGTGTGTGGGAAACTAAGGAAAGTTTGAAGGGACCTTACGACATCAAGGCCATGGTTGTAATCTCTCTTTCACATTTAATATGATACAGTAATATGATTCTTTCCTATAAAGCTTGTTGTGTTTTATTGTATGATTGGCATGGAGCTATGATGGTGATGGAAAGAGTAAGCGACATTTAAACGGTATGACACTCATCCCTCTTTAGTTAGTAAATTCAATATCTAAAACTTAAGGAAAGCGTCATGTTTTGGTGTGTTTTGTTCTAGATCTAGGTGGATCTAGGGAGATCAGTTAGTGTCTACACCTACCGATTTGTCCAATAAAAATAAGAAAATAATGATTCATCTATACATTTTTCCAACAATGCATCATATACCAATGAAACCACATCGATCCATATTCATCATGTATCAATGACAACTCATTGATCCTTCTTCATCATATCAATGACAACTCATTGATCCATATTCATCTATGCATTCTCATCAAGGAAAATACATATTATATTACATCAATCATCAATCAAGCAATCCTTTGACATCAATCAATGACATCAACCAATCAAACCATTGGCACCAATGACAACATGATCCAACAATCTCCCCCTTTGGCATTGATGGCAATACCAACATTGAAGTCAACACCAATTACCAATTATTGATGTCAACATGTAGATAAGGCATGCTCTACATCAATATTCAATGTGACTATCTCTCCCCATCAATAAACATCAATCACATCAATTTGATTAACTCTCCCCCTTTGAGATCAATGGCAAAGGGCCATTCTCATCTTGGGGTTGCTCCCCTTGCTTGAACTCTCCTTGAGGTTGCTCCCCCTATTTGAATACCTTTGATCTTCCTCTGAATAATATCTCCCCTTTTGAACAAGGGATATCATTCTGATGTAAAGTTGAAGATACATCGAACATACTCCCCCTGTGACCATTTCTCCCCCTAAAATTATGCTCCTGTGTTCTTTCTTCAAGTATAGGGCTCTTTTCTAGGTATGCATCTGATAAATATGTCATCCTAGAATCATGGGAAGAAGAATGACCCCCCCTAGGGGTATCTCTCCCCTATATTTTGTGCAAGATGAACATTTTTCTACCATATAATGATCATTGGACATGTTCATGCATCAAACGCATTCCATACCAAGCATCATGATGAAAAAGACATGTCAACAATGAAATAAAGAATAATGAGAAAAATATCAACCAAGTACATCATGTACAAAATGTGTTCTCATCATGCACAACACCTATGTACATCAACCATGTACATCAACATCATGCAATGTGCCAAAATATATCATCCATGAAATTTATCAATCATCTGCCTTTATCAACATGCCAACATGTGCATATACCAATATGTCAACTGTGTGCATCCACCAATATGCCAACCATGTGCATCTACCAATATTCCAACCATGTGCATCTACCAACATGCCAAATAATGTATCATATCACTCATGATATGTCTCCATCATGAACCAAGTGCCACAATCATGTATCTCAAACAAATGCCAATTGTTGTGCTAATCAAGTAGTACCAATGGTGTAGTATCATCAAGCATATGTCATCCATGAGTGTACCAAACATGTACATTACCATGCACCAATAACACAAAATGATGCAATAATACATCATAAGATATATCAATGAAACTCAAATATGTACCAGCCATGTACACCAACAAATCAACATGAATCCATACTCATGGGTTAGTGTCATGCACTCGAGATTTTATTTTACATAATAAAATAGATGAACATTTAAACCTGCAACAAATAGTGTTAGAACCTACAAAAAACAATGTCAGACCCTGCAACAGAGTGTTATACCATCACATCAAGATGCAATCCATGTGCATAGCCTTTTTCTCAAGGATTTACCACATATACATGGTTTGCTGCACAAAATATCACGTATCTACATGACCTATACAAGGTCAGCACACGTATGCACATGACTATCACCACTGGCACCCACGTGTGGCTTAATAGATGACACTTTTGTACTTCCCTTCAGTCTTTTATTCTGATCTGACTGCTCTATCTTCTTCACCCACTTTTGTAGATGACCCTTCTCCTCAAAACTTGAGCTCTGAGCATCCATCTTTTCAAATATATCTCCCTTTCTTACTTCATTCCTTCTTCTATCCATGGTATGCAAAGTCCTCATCATGGAATTTATTTTTGTGTTCCATCACTCCTGGGATTTGTGGCCAAACACACTACAGTTGTAGCATCTCATGGAGTTGCAGTAAACAACAATGTGTCCTATTTTATCACATCTCCAACACCTTGTGGTGTTATAGAATCTTCCATTATATCTTCTTTCATAAGATCTACATTAAAAATATTTGTGACCATATCCATTACATGAATAAAAATGCCCATGAATAATACTTTCATACCTTTGCTTTGGTGTCCCAAAAGTAGCTTCTTGATGTCTTCCTTGCTTTGTACTTTTGAAATTTTCTTTGCCTTGTGTAGATGGTTTCTTTGCAACATTCTCTTGTTTCTTTGATTGACTTAACTCATTCTTCTTTGATGTGCTTGCTTCAACATATGTATCTTCTCCTTTGTATCCAAGACCTGATTTATTACATGGTGATCTTTGACTTTCCAATATCTCATCCAAGATTCTTGAATTATTCAAGAATTTGTTTGACTTCTCTACCTTCTTTCTAAGGTCAACAATTTCAGCTTCTAGCTTACAACATGACTCTTCTTTTTCACTTATTTTAATCTTCAATAGTTCCTCTATTCTTTTGGCTTCTTCAATTTGGGTCTTGAGATGGACAATGGTTTCAAAACTTTTGTTAATCTCATCATCTAGACTTATATCTTCTTTTTAATTCTTTAGTCTTGTGATCTCTTCTTCCTTTTATTTTAATTTATAACTCTCTTCTTGTTCTTTGAGCATTCCCTTTAACTTCAATATGTACCTTTTACTCCTCCTAAGAAACTTCTTAGTGTTAT
>ML778698.1:403864-424949 GCA_009831015.1 Picea engelmannii
TACACAAACTATTTCTAGATCATCTTCTTCACTTGAGAAAAATTCAACATCATCACACTTTGAATCATTGCAATCAAGAGTCTTGGGAGATTCTTTACCTTCAATATCTTCCTTCTTGCCAACACCATCACATGATTTTTTGCGTTCATTTGAAATGTCTTCAAGATCTTCCTTTGTGCTATCATTACTTGATTATTTATCTTGAAATGTTTTCAAAATCACATTTAGAAATAATGCATTCAATAGTTTTTGATGATCTTGATGGGCTTGTCTTCAATTTCTTTCTTCTCCTTCTTGCTTTGATATGTCTCCTCTAGCTTTAGCCATAGATCCTTGGCAGGAGTGCATTGTCCCATGCTCTCTTTGATAGGGATAGAGAGTCCACTAAGAATGGTCTTGAGAGCCAATGCATCATTCTTCTTTCCTTCCCTTTGAGCTTCAAAATTTGACTTGTTCTTCAATGGAATATATCCACCGATGGTTGCCTTCCAAATAGTTGCTCCCATTGTCTTCAAATATAATCTCATCTTTATTCTCCAAGTGGAATAGTTTCCCTCATCAAGGATTGGAACTTCATCATCCATTTTTGTGTCTATTGATCTCCTTCAAGCTTGTTAAGTCTTGTAGTGAAGGCCGAATCTGATACCAATTGTTGGACACACCTACCAAACTTAGAGGGGGGGGGGGTGAATGAGTGTGGGGATCTTTTCCAAAAAACTTCCCTCTTACACAAAAACTCCTTAGTTAACATTCAAAATTTTCTCATTACTCATTGTTGTCATTTATAATCAGTTATATGTGAATACATATCAACAACATATCATCAACAAATCATCTCCATAAGGAACACAAAGAACAAAAGATGTATGTACAATTTTTCTTTTTATTATGGACTTCAATTCGGGGGTTTTTCAGCAACAACTGAATAGAGTACAACTCTACAAGAGAACCAAATCTATATGCAAGACTCATCTTACATTCTCAGCACCAACTTAGATGAGACAACAATCCTCAACATATATCAATCTATCAACATAAACAAGTGCATCAACCATGCACCAACATGTGCCAAACAACCTGTAATCAACTTGGACCATAAACAAGTGCATCCAACCATGTAACAAGTATATACCAATGATGTGTCAAATACTCATCAACAATTAATCATCAATATGTACCAACATCATGAACTGTACACCTCATGTATGTGCCAACTCATCAACTTCTTGTCTCAACCATGACTAGTTTTGGATTAGTCAACAACCCCAACTTGAAATAATCATAACTTTGTACCTTTAATGAATACATATTTGAAACTGATACACAATGTTCTTCAATGTGTTTTATGCAATTCCTCCATATGTAACTACTTGGAACCTCTCAAAAAAGGCGTTATAGAAAAAATGGCATACCTTGTTGAATTCTGGCTTATTCTATAGAGTGAACTTGTAGAGCATGGACTGCACAAAATATTCAATGAATTACTCTGACACTATTAAAAAAAATACTACATAATGTACCCTAAACAAAAAATTTGGTATCATAGAAATTGGATCTATTATGAAGAAGTTATGACGTTTTTACCCGAAACACCTGTTTTTGACTAGTTTCAGGACTAGCCATAAACCTTATTTTCGACATAGTGTAACTCCAAAAATACAACGACCCACAAGCTGAATTTTTTACCACATTTACTTGGGTATGTTTTCTCAATTTAATATCAATTTCATGGTCTGAATCATTATAGAAAAAATGTTATAGAGAAAATGGTGAGATGACCTATAAATAACATACCTTAGAAAGCATCATCAAAAGAATTTATCCTCCCTTCAATTTCAGCCCTCTTTTTTTCACATTCCTTCTAAAATTCGACTTAGATATCCTTGGTTACCTCAGTCACCTATAGATATTCAATATTCTCAAGTGTTCCACGCCAAGAATTCTCAATAATCTCTCACAAGAATCTCTCCATCAATACTCCAAAAGATATTCTCACAAGAAGCTCTCAATGATCTAGGTGGATATCGGTGGCCACCCACCTTCTCCAACTGGCCCAAAACATGTTTCTAGCAATTTTGGTAATTTACTATTTTTAGCAGTTTTTAACTTCCTGGGCCATTTTGAGGCCCTAAACGATGTTTTTTGAGAAAATGGGGAGCAACATGGATCGTAATGTTGCTCACCCAAAAGTTGTAGCTCTCGTATAGATATTTCCAACGAGCTATTGAGCGCCCAAAATGGAGATCGTATGCAAACGTTACGCCCCTGGGAAGTTGACATATCAACTACCCCCATCGGGGCCCACAAACCTTTTGGCTTTTCATCTTCCGGAGTTAGGGTTTTGGATTTTACTTATGTTAAAAAGGCCCTTAGAGCCTCATTATAATAATCATCTTCTCACGGATGCGAGTAGCCATCACATCTCTTCTCAGAGATAAGCTACCACCATTCTAGTGAGTCTTTCACTCTGTATTTTACAGTCTCTGTACATTTATTTCATTAATAGAAATCATGTATTATTGTATATCTATGACTCTTGTTATTTTTGTTATATCTCTGTTATATTGTTGTCTCTCTTGCAATATCTCTAAATATTCATGTGTTATATCTCTGCTCTCATTTTGTGCCGAAAATAATCCGGATCAGTGGTATCAGAGCAAGCTGCTCTTGATCATTTTTAGTGCATGTCCCCGACGAGGTCTGAGTATAGAAATTTGGGTCTCAAGCTTGTCTCTCTTGAGGAAAATCGCTCTCACACACCCAAGAAACCCTCAATGGCGGAAGAAAATAAAAATGACAGAGCAATCGATCCTATCAGTCTGTTTCTTGAGAAAGCTCTCACGTGACAAAGGGACAAAATGATGGAGAATTTTTCCCACATCCTTCAACACCTGCCGATAGCATCAAGTGCATCTTCATCAAACAACCACTTTGGAGGCACCTCACCTTTCAAGGTACAGGTTAATTTTGATATTCCTGTATTTGAAAGTCAAATAGATGCAAATGCCCTAGATAAATGGTTAAATCTACTAGAAGGTTATTTCTCTGTTCATAATTTTTTCAATAAGGAAAAGATCACCTTCACACTCCTTAAGGCTCTCCCCCATGTAAAACATTGGTGGGAAACTTATTGGGAGCATAGTTCCACAAAGGAGTTTGGAATATATGGGACTGAGCCCACTTGGGATTTTTTTGTGGATGCGGCAAAGGAACAGTATTACCCTGTTGGAAACTATGAGGACCAGTACATGAGATGGAACACACTGCGACAAGAGAGGGGTCAATCAGTTTCGGAGTTCACCAATAGCTTCCATACCTTGCACACCAAGTTGGGTATCAAAGACTTCGAACAACATTTGGTTCTGAAATACCTCGAGGCTCTACAATGATACATCCAAACTGAAGTGGATTTCCTGGACATCTCATCACTCGGTGTTTCCTATCGATATGCTATAAAAATCGAGGAGAAATTTAAGCACCATAACAAACGGGAGTTCGGGTCTACAAATCCACAACAACCAAAGTATGAAAAAGATAGCCCTAACAAACAGTCTCCTGAAAACCAGTCCAAGCCACGGGAAAAGAAGGGTCATGGGAAGACAAAGAAGGACACTGGAAAATGGTGCGATTTCCACAAAAGTCCCTGGCACAACACCGATGAATGTCGCTCAAAACAGTCATTGGTGGCCGAGATCAAAGACAAGGAGCCAAACCTTGATTCAGAATCTGATTCTAAAAATACTGGTAAAAGACAGATCATCGATGCAGACCCCACTGCTATTGTCGCGACCGCAACAATTCAACCAGAAGAACCAATAGATCTAGATGAGGGGGAGCACCTTTTTCATTCACATATGTGGGTGAAGGGGACCCCACTACATTTTATTGTTGATAGCGGAAGCCAGAAGAACCTCATCTCAACAGAGGTCGTCAAACAGTTGGGATTGTTGACAACACCACACCCGCAACCATACAAAATCGGGTGGCTTCGCAGAGGATGAGATCTCCGTGTTAGCTAGAAGTGTCGATTGTCATACGGCATCCATCCCTTCAAGGATGAGGTATTATGTGATGTTGCCCCACTGGATGTCTGTGATGTTCTCTTGGGCTAGCCATATATGTGGAAACGCCATGTTATCTACGAGTCTCGACCCCGTAGTGTCATTATTACTCTGGGGGGTCATCTCTACAGAATACCAGAGGTAGTTCCAACTACTGCCCCACCTAAATAGTGCTTCAAGGTAGTATCTCATACTACAAAATTCGTCTTCTCAACAATCTATTCAAAAGGGGAACCAAATGATACTGCAACCACCACAACTTCAGCCCAAGTACCTTCTATCCAACAGAAGCAGGTCAATAAGGTTGCGACGAAGAAAAAATATTTCTTCTGCACACAGTCATCTAAAATAGCCAGACCAGTTAAAAAGGCCCAAACCTTCCAGCCAAAGGTTCATGATAGCCTTCAACAAGCTAAGCAACGCCACTTCTCCAACAAGGCAAGCAGATCACCAAGATTCAGATTCAGCAATCGCTTTCCCCTCTCCCCCAAGAACTCAACACAATGGAGACCATTTATTCCTAAGGAGGGAGGATTGATCTAGGTGGATATCGGTGGCCACCCACCTTCTCCAACTAGCCCAAAACATGTTTCCAACAATTTTGGTAATTTACTATTTTTAGCAGTTTTTAACTTCCGGGGCCATTTTGAGGCCCTAAAAGATGTTTTCTGAGAAAATGGTGATATTTTCAAACTTTTTCTCACCCAAAAGTTGTAGTTATCGGATAGATCTTTCCAACGAGCTATTGAGTGCCCCAAACGGAGATCATATGCAAAAGTTATGCCCCTGGGAAGTTGATGTATCAACTACCCCCATCGGGGCCCACAAACCTTTTGTCTTTTCATCTTCCGGGGTTAGGGTTTTGGATTTTACTTATGTTAAAAATGCCCTTAGAGCCTCATTGTAATAATCATCTTCTCACGGATGCGAGTAGCCGTCACATCTCTTCTTAGAAATAAGCTACCACCATTCTAGCGAGTCTTTCACTCTGTATTTTACAGTCTCTGTACATTTATTTCATTAATAGAAATCGTGTATTACTGTATATCTGTGACTCTTGTTATTTCTGCTATATCTCTGTTATATTGTTGTCTCTCTTGCAATATATCTAAATATTCATGTGTTATATCTATGCTCTCATTTCATGCCGAAAATAATCCAGATCACTCCATTGATCCACAAAAAGGATGATCTACAAGAGACCATCACTATCTTATTTATACTTTCATCCTCTAGGTCACTTAACCCATTTTTAGGTCACTTAACCCATTTCTAGGTCACTTAACCTATTTTCCTTATTTTTAGGGTTAACCACTTTCCATAAATATTCCTTCTTGATTTTGTCACCTTAAATTATCATTTATTGTTTTTGTCACTTCTCTTTATTATTTAAATAATCCACCTTGACTTTGTCACTTTACTTTATCATTTAAATAATTATTTATTCTTTTAGGTCACTTTGACTTCTTTGACCGTAAGGGCTTCAAGCCTTCATGTGGGGGTCCTTCATCTTCGTAAGGCCATAACTCTCAAACCATGAGGAGTTATGTGACATTCCACATACCACCGGAAATGGAATGACAAGCACTATCCACTTAGGATAGTTTCACCAAAAATTTCCTTAATCTTCATCTCGTTATTCCACATACAAGCATGGGTTCTCCAACCATTCTTCTAGGATAACTCAATGTGCAAAGCATCTTCCCGTGAGGGATTTCACCATAAGGGGACCAGTTTAGAGTTCATCCATTTGTGCACCTTATCAATCATGATAATTCAATAATGAGAGCATGGGTCCTCCAACCATTCTTCTAGGATAACTCAATCCGCAAAGCGTCTTCCCATGAGGGCTTTCACCATAAGGGGACCACTTTGGAGTTCATCCATTTGTTCACCTTATAAATCATGATAAGACAATAATGAGTCATCTATACATTTTTCCAAAAATGCATCATATACCAATGAAACCACATCGATCCATGTTTATCATGTATCAATGACAACTCATTGATCCATCTTCATCATATCAATGACAACTCATTGATCCATCTTCATCTATGCATTCTCATCAAGGACAATACATATTATATTACATCAATCATCAATCGATCAATCACTTGACATGAATCAATAGCATCAATCAATCAAACCATTGGTATCAATGACAACATGATCCAACATCCTTTTGGGAGAAGGAAGCTCAGTTACATATCAAATATGACAATCAACCTGTGCATATTAGTTCTGACAACAACGAGGAAAATGCATAAAATATTAGAGTAAGTGGTAATTCTTTGCCCTTATGTTTCTCTTCATTTTAGTTTCCGTGAGAAAACTATAAGAAAGTTGGCAATAATATGGATGGAGAATGTTTTGATCAATCAGTTGAATGTGTTATTGATGATATGGAATTTTTTCTAGAACCATAATTGCAGCCCTTGAGCTACATTGATTTTCAAATTCCAGATGAAAGATTAGAGCCTGAAACATGATATGAGTTAATCCAAAATAATTATGTACCATCAATATTAAATTTATTTCAGTTTTTAAGAAGAATCTTGATCATGTACTAAATGATAAGCACATATAAAACTATGAAGTGTCATTGGAACCAATGCAAAAATCATCCTCGTTCCTACATGATCCAATAGTTGATGTGTTGGATGAATTGTATTTTCCAAGTCATGTTTCATTTTCCATCTATGAGCTTAAAATAAGTTATGATATAGACTTAATTAGGAAACAAACTTCATGGTATTGTTCAACAGGAGTCTCATTTCAAAGTTCAGCAGAAAATTTCCAGCCATATCAGGAACTATATAATGATGTAAAAAACATGTGTGCCATATCCAATTATAACCATAAATTTGTTGAAAGTAAAGAAATAGGTCGTGTCTTTCCTGACAGGTTGATAGACTTCCTTTGAACAAGATCATGAGACATATGGAGGAATCCAACAACACAGACCTGATGATGAAACCATAAGATGCAGGAGGCATCAATAAAATTCTCTATAGGGACTGGAAGAGTAACCAATCAGTAGAGAAGACTTTGTAACGAGTTCAACTTCCTAAGGCCATTCTAATCCCAAAATTATTATGATGAATGGACTCAAACAAATTTGTTCTATGTTCAAAGGTGACACGACTGTTTCCAATAGAAGATAATACTCCCTTCTCGCCAGTCCTTTTTTGTTTCTTCATAGACAAATGAATGCTATGACACATAGGAGGAAACAAGTGTCACAAGTAAGAAAAACTAGTTCCAGCAGTGGAACATACCTATGCTCAATGCACGAAAGTTCATGTGAGAGATGGACACTCGAGGAAATGTTCCCTCCTAGGTATAGGATGTCAAACTATAAAGGATATAAATAAGACTCTGGTTTGTTGAGGATGCAAAATTGTTGAGGCAAACAATTTACGCAAATGGAGAATTAGCTATAGGATCAATACTACCAGCAGGGGCATGAGATGCAATCACAACTTAATGCCAAAAAATGTCCTTTTTATGTCTTGTAGTCTACTTGGTGTGAAAAAGGGATAAAATTGTGCCAAATAGACGTCTTTTCAAAACCAATTTTACAAGTGTGAAAGAGATAAGTTCACTCGACAATATTTTCAATTTTTGATAACGAGTCAAAAAAGAGCTTAACTAAGACTCATGACCTTTCAAGTCCAATTTAATGAGTGTGAAAGGGAAAAATCACTTGACAATCTTTTCACTTTTTGAACGAGTCAGAAAAGAGATTAAATCAGACTCGTGGATGTTGTTCTAAGCAACATGTAATGGGGGAGGCCATGGATCATGTGAAAGACTTATGTTAAAGGTTAGAAAATTATGAAGAGCTGACACAAACTTGGGAAAAATTGAAGCTTTCCAAGTCGAGGAGGATAAAATACATGCAAAGGTTACCTTATCTAAAATATATCAAAGAATTCCCCTTATATGGAAGGGTGTAGAATAAGGAATTTGATTCTCTCCAAGATCTTCCAATCAAAGGGAACCACCCTAGGACTTGGAGGAAGCATACTCAAAGATATTGGAATGCTCCCTTGTGCAAAAGGTATAGCACTATAAATGCTAAGGACCTAGCATATAAGGTATATAACTAGAACCATAAGAGAAGGATCGACCAAAAATTTCATCGGCATGACCAATCCCTTAGACTTATCACTCTCCAAGAGAAGAGTGGGGTCTACCAAAGATTGCATCGACACGACCACTTCTTCAACCATTGGTTGAGTAGGAAACGAGAAAACAAGGTAAATATATGCATCACCCTAAAAAATAGGATTGATGTTGGTCGAAGATTGCATCGACCCGACCATTGGTTGAACAGGATTTGAGACAACAAGGTCAAGAGAGGCATCACCCTCGAACATAGGAGAGGTGTCAGTCGAATATTGCATTGACATGACCACTAGTTGAACATGATATGAGACAACAAGGTCAAAGGATGCATCAAACCCTAAAGGAAGAGGGGTGTCAGTCGAAGATTGCATCAGAATGACTATTGTTTCAACCAAAGAAGGAATAGAGTGTGGGAAACAACAAACGACTCTAAACCTGAAGGGCCCTCAAGTGATAACCATGCTTTTGGTATCCCAACAGTAACAGGACACAAATGAGTAAGGTGAATTCCTTTACAAGTCTTGCAAAGGAATTTGGCCTTGCATCTGAAATGTCTAGGATTCGCAATCTTATGAATGCCCCCAACATGACTTGGAGTGGCTGGTGAGAAATCTCCAACATGACTAGTATAGGTTGGTGATGTATGTGTAGTGTGACTAGTAGTGACAAGACTTGTGCCCCCAACATGACTTGCATTGGCTAGTTGCTGGTATTTAATATGATTTGCATAGGTCATTGACCAATATCCAACATGACTTGCAGAGGTTGGTGATATTATCCCAGTATGACCTATAGTGACTAGACTTGTGGTGGCGGTGGGTTGAGGCATTTGAGACCAAGGTCCAAGGAAAGATTTTTTTTGAGAAATTGTAGGCCAGGAAGGATCCTGATTTACACCTTGTCCCTGTCTGATAGGATAGTATCCTCCTCCATACTGATTCATAAAGGGTTGTAAGGGCATCGACACTGAAGTAGATGTCTACAAAGGGACAAAAGCATGATAAGGATTATTCGAGTGAGGATACATGTTTCCCCAAGATGAAGGAACTTCGTAAAGGGGATTTCCCATACTATAAACATAACTTCCCCTGGATGAAACACCAGAGGACAGATGAATTTCATCCATGGGAAAAGTGTTCGTAGGAACTGACATGGAAGAAGAAGGATAAGTGGACAGAGTGTAATAAGTAGAATGATTGCCTATTTGGGCACTTTATTCTTTCAAAGTGGATTCGTAGGAAGGAATATTCCAACCTCCTACCGTAAGAGGTGTTTGAGGGATATGAATCCCACCAAACAGAGAGGGATAATAAGGAAGCATCATGTCCCCAGACCCAAAACCTGGATTCACATAAGGAGGTGTGACAAAGGATGGCAAGTGCGAAGACATGTCTAGCATACCATGACAAAAATGATTAGAGACCCAAGGCACTGATTGAGTATCATAATTCTGTACACCATTATGAAAAGAGGAAGGATTCATGCCCATGAAATGAGAGGGCATCATGGGGTGGGTAGTGGTAAAAGAGGGAGAAAAAGGAACTCCACTATCCATGATAATGACAACTCAGGATAGACCCCTAAGGTCAACTAATAAATAAAGAGAACACCAAAAGTAAAATGGCCAATATGCATACAAACAGGGTAAAGTGGCTAAGTGTCCTCCCTCCCTAAAGAAGGTATGTCTTTCCCAATAGGGGCCTGATACTCCCTGTTAGAGATCAAAGGTAAAATAATCAGTTATAAGGGCCCTTGTGGGATTAAAAACTAGTCAGTCAAATCCTCATGGAGAGTTAATCCTTCATAAACGTTGTGTGTTGTCTGGCATTTATTTGACCCAGGATACCTGCAGAATAACCCCTGCAAGTAACCTATGAGACACCTAAGTCAAGAAACTAATAAACCACTGTATAATCGATGCACAGGCAAGCACTCATAAGTCAGGTCCACTGTATGGGAAGGGTAGCAAAGCCAGAAACCTTGAAAGCACCGCCTATCATGGAGGTAAGGGCACTAACAAGATCCCCAAATACGAATAGATCCCCAAAAATATATCTGATGCTAGGAAGGTATCAGGGGGATATCCCTTCAACCAAATTCGTGCGACCTTAGGATTAACTCTGGTGTGAGCGGAGCCTCCCGACCTTACCAATTATACAATGGATTTCTCCACTCCCTGACTAAAACACATATTGCCTTGGAGAAGTTTACTCACAAAATCCTATTCCAAGGCACTAAATCCTAGGCTATTTTGTGCACCCTAGAAATAAAATCGTTACTAATTTTTTTAAAATTATAGCATTGATTTTATGGCCGTGATTACTCAAAAAGGTATGGTAATGAAACTCATGTTGTTATGACTCTGCAAGAAAAGTAAATATAAAAATAATGCAAAGTCCTAACTTTAACTTTCGATGAATGATATGCTTCTAAAAACCAATGCAATTTTCAAATTCAATTCTTCAATTCAGAAGTAAAAATGCAATATTTCACTTTATGCACTAAACTAATGGTAAATATTCAAAAGACAAAAATGCCAAGCAATGAAAAATGCCTATTTTTTTGTATTTTCAATATATCAAAACTAAAAATGCATGGAATGAAAATTAACTTGATATATAACCCTAATGTGTATAAAAGAGATAACTCAAGAAGGATACCAAGCAACAAAAACACCCAGCCCAATGTGCAAGGACAATAAAAAATGAAAAGATGAAGAGAAATATTTCTCCTAGAAATTCAACCAAAAGAGGGTTTCCTGTCATCCCACAAGCACTTAACAGGCACTACAGAGACCCAAGAAGGCTCAACAAGCATCAAATCCCACCCAAAAAACACCATACCAAGCAAAAGGGAAAGGAAAATTGATGTATGTGACTGCTCAGGAGCAGCCTGCATATATGCTTGTTGTATAAGGTGCAATATGCGTACAAGTGGAAAAACTTGTATTTTTGTCTCTTGATTCTAGTATCAGGGAAGGAAAGTCTACATAGGGAAATGTAATAAGTCCCTCTCTTTAATATTGCATAGGGTGAGGAAAATATTTCTCTAATAGACACGCAGGATTGGGGCTCTGAGTTCCACTACTCGTGGTTACTCATCCTCACTGCATTGGTAGGATAGCAAGAACCAACATACAATATGTTCTTGCAGAGAACAAGAAAGTGTGGCATAGAATACTACATGTTTCTTTGAAGCACAAAAGGCCCAAAGGAAAATAAAATAAACAACGATGTATTCGTTATGTACTTGATAGAGATCCAGGACAGTTTAGAAGATACATGGAGGATTTCCCCAAAAACTATTCAGGAGTTTAGACAGATAGAAAATTTTCAAGCATCGCGCCATAACATGTGGATACAGGAAAAGAGGGATCCATCCAAGGAGTGGATACAGTTTATTTATTGTGTTATTATGCAAGACATCCATATAGAGGTCAATGAGTGGCTTGAGGAGTGGAAAGTTCCAATAATCCCAAAAACAATGCCAGCAGTACAAACTCAGACGTGGGTTAGAATAGTCCCTGTGCATCAGACAGGAAGGAACATAGCTAGTAAGAAGAAGAAGAAGACACAAGGTCTAGTGGGGAAAATAAGCCCCATTAAAAAGAAAAAAAGGACACAAAAGAAACCACAATGTGGTTCTACATGGGATCCATCATGCATAGAGAAGGAACAAATGGAAACAACATAGAAATTGCATACATAAGAAATAAGAACAAAGACATAGGAGAAACTTGTGGAGGAAGAAATTGGGAACGATGCATACATGGATACACATATGCCAGACACATTTGAGACATCAGATGTCCAAAAGAAGAGAACAAGGGAGAAATAAAGTGGCTCTATAAAGAAGGTGAAGGCCCAAAAAACTCCAATGAAAACATCAATGACAACAGACGATGTGGAGTTGATAGCCGCCACAGTCAAAGATTGACTATCAGAAGTATGGGATAATGTTGAGAATCATAGGGCGTCAATTCTAGAGAATATACATGAAGTTAAAACAGCACTAGAGCAGTTGAATATCAAGGCAGAGCAACAACAAAAGACAAACGAGTGAAGGCTAGGGAAGGAATCCTTACTGAAGAAACAATTCAGATCATAGCATAGGGGGGAACCAAATTTATAATAGCACCTGAGATGTTGCTTATTGATGAAGAGAAAACACAAAGGCCCCTAAAATACATTGATACATTAGACTTTTCATTTCCCAATATTCCAACAAAGGTTCTCTATAAATTATAGGTTAGTGTCACGTAGGAAATTCAGTCCAAGGCAAGGACTGATGTGACAAACTTACAATTGGCGTAGGAAGACAATACTACACTAAAGGAGGTAGTTATCCAAGAAGGGAAGATGATAAATATAGTAAAGAAAAAATTGGATGAGATGGAGAAATACATAAATGTAGTATTTCAAGCCATCTCAAACAACACCAAATCAGATAGAGCATATTTGGAAGAGAAGATAAGGAAAATAACACATGCTATGGAGCAATATAAGGACCAAATAAAGGATCTAGGGGAGCATGAAATACCTACTAATCCTCCATAAGTTAGAGTTCAAAGAGAGCAGGGTGCAACAACATATGTATAGAAAAACACACAAAATATACATAGAATGAGAGAGTTGTTGGAAAAGAGTTCTCAATTGTGGACATATCTCTTAGAGGATGGGAGCCTACAAGAGATAAAAGGGAAGGAATAAAATTTTTGTGTAGAAATGGTAGATGTAAAGCATCAACAAAAGACAATGTCACTACCATAGAATATAAATACGGTTGCATAGATGAAGAGATTATAGGCATAGGAAAATGTGGTGCATCTGTAGAAGATGTCAAGACAAGATCAGTTGGAGCCCTGGAAGGAGAAGGAAGAGAAGATGGTCATGGATATTGATGCAACAAAATTGAGCATATAGAAAATAGGCCTAGATGTGGGAGAGGTATTAATACCTCCAGTCACCAAACAGGTGGTAGAGGCCATAAAAAAGAAGAGTAGCCAAGCTCAGGAGCAATGCCAGCGGATAACAAAGATGTGCAAATAAATGGCACAAGCAGTGAAAGATACAAGACTCCATGAGTGACTCAGGATGAGTCACAATGTCAGTGTTGGCGGCTTGTTGGTGTAGGACATTTTTTCGAAAAATCAAAGCAATTTTCAAGGAATTAAAGCAGCACTGAAAAACAAGGGAGCACGCTGGAAATAAAGGAAAAGTGGCATCGAAAAAAGAGGAAAAAGAAGCATCGAGAAAATAAGTTACAAAGTGGACAAACTGTTGCAGAGTAGTTGGAATGTGGACAAGCTCCGACTTGGATCAATGGTTGGATCAAGGACCAAATGAGATTAAGTTAAGGAGAAAGTTGAAAAACCTAATCCTCTTAGGGTTAGGGTTTTTTTAAGGGCTTTGTCCCAGTTTTGTATAAGTAGAATTTATTAGAACTGTAAAGGTTGTCATTGGCAATTAGTGAGCTCGCCTTTCTAGACAGTCGGATAGTGGATGAGTGAAAATTTATTAGTGTTGTGATAATTGTTGCGATATGTGGAGATCATGTGTAATGGATGGATAAATGTACAGTGCATAGCAATAGATTTTTCAAGAATATGAATAAAAACCAGATGCAACAAATCTTTGTGGACATAGTCCCAAGGGGTGAACCATGGCATATCTGTGTTTTATGTGACTTTATGCAGTGTTTATGATTTCATTTACTTTACTAAGTTTGTATGAAGAATATGTCTCTTGTTAAAGGAATGGACACTGCACAATAAGAATAAACTAATGGGATTTGTAGAATAGCTCTAGACAAATGAATGTTATAGCTAGTGTTTAGATCAAAATCGTGTTTTACCATAGATGAATACTTGGTTATGATAAAATGTAGATAGAATTATTAATATTGTCCTAGTATAATATTCGTGACAATGGTCTGGAATAAAATCGAATGACAATTGAAGGTTACAAGTAATTAGGCTAAATTACTCTGAGAGACATACATTCCATCCCATGGTTGCATACATCTGAGTCCTATGGCAACCCATAGAAGCCATCTTGGGTGAGACTGTGTAGGGAACTATGTGTGTTGTCTTTCCTTCTGGTATCCAAAAGGGACGATGGTAGAAGGGTTTGTTGGGTATATTGTAGTTATAACCCGGGTCAGCCCAGAGTAAGACAACATGAGGAATCGAATGATGAAGAAGGAAGAAGAGGTAGAGAATCTTGAATAAGAATTTGTTATCTTTAGAGCAAAAGTTTTCAATATCAACAAAAAAATTGAAGAAACATCCACACCATCAGTAAAGAAAGTCCAAGATAAATGTCATGGGTCACTAAAAAATAAGGATGAAGAGAAACTTAAGAGTTATGCAAAAGGTACTAAAGGTTCTATGAAGAACTAAAATTGTAAGCCCCTAAAGAATAATATTCCAAAGGTACAAAGGACTAAAATAGAAAACTACATAAGAAGACCCTCCACATTTAGACAACCAAGAAGATTCAACCAAAGTGAAGAGATCCAAAGAAGACAATATCATGAGTAGCCAAGGAAGGAATTTAGAAGGACTACACAACAAAGGTATCAACATCCAGGTATCAAAGGTTATTTTATGGTTATTTTTTTTTATTGTACTAACTTTGGACATAGAGTTGAAGACTGCAGATCACATGGAAGAAATAATCAGGAAAGAAGTTCTTATGTGGACCCACAAAATATTGAATGCTACAAATGCCACAACTATGGTCATATAGTTCATGATTGTAGAAGCATGATCGATGCTTGTATGAAAGAGAACACAGATATCAGATATACGAAAGTATGGAAAATAAAACAAGAGTCAGTGAATAAAGAATGGGTCCCAGAGATCATATGTTTTTCATTAGTATGAGAAAGAAAATAAGAACATGTGAATAAAGAACACATTCATTGTTCAAAAGATTGTACTTTCAGAATTGTAGGGCAAGATGACTCCCGAGACGGAAAGGAAGAAGTCTGAGTTTAAAGAGTTGATGAATCCACAGATGAAGAGGAAAATGAATCTGCATGAGAGAACATTTTATTCTTATCCATATGGATTGGATACTCATAGGTAACATGAATATTAGATAGGGGGAGTCTTTGCAATAGTTGAGGCAGAACAAAGAACTATCCTTCGAGCAACTTGTAGAGTTTGAGTAGAGATACTCAGAGAAGTCATTTAGTAGAAGTTTATGATTTTATTCAGAAAAAGATATATTCATCACATGTTGTTCCAGATATTCAAAGTATGGTATACATATAGAGAATACTAGTGGACATAGTTGAAATTTCATGATCAATTGTAGTAGTGAAGAATTCATGATAGTACAATGATATATGGGTCAACATTTTCGACAGTTGAGTAGAGGAGTCTTGGATAGTATGGACAACGATGGATTAGTAGGTTTAGACAAGTACATGTCAGTGGATGAGAGCATGGACTCATATATTGGTTCATAGAGTGGTTCATAGATTGATTCACAATTTGGTTCATAGAATGTTGGATGATTATTTTAAATTCTTAAATTTGAATTCTTAATATTGAATTATTTATATATATGTTAGTCGATTACAAAAAATAACCAATGGACAATAACTCCAAATGGAATTATATACAAGAATCCCTACAATTGATGTACACAAATTATTGAAGAGAATTCAAAGGGAGATAAACAAAAGAAGGAAGATAGGTAGAAATATCATCCATAGAAATTGTCAGACAAAGAGATCATATCAGAGGCATTTTTCCATGGGGAGAGTTGATAGAGTTGAACATAGAGGGAGTATGAGTAGACATGCCATACATATTGCATCAGAGTGTTACCCTTTGTCAAAGGGAAAGAAAGAGTAATAAGAAGCATAGAAATGCAGAGAAAGATCATAGGTATGAAGACATGGGTAACAAACCAAATGTCAGTACAAATAGGGGGAGTAGCCCCAAAGAGAGTTCAGCCAGGGGGAGAAGACCAAAGGAAAGTGAATATAGGGGGATCATCCCCAAGGAGAGTTCATTCAGGGGGAGCATCCCCAAAGGGATATACCCTTTTCCATTTATTTCAAAGGGGGAGAGATAGAAAAATTTATGAGGAGAGATGACAATGTTGCAATGACTAAGTGTTTCCATCAATGTTGTTGTTTCCATCAATGGAAAAGGTGTTGATTAAGGTTGGTTTTCATTGATGGCAACCCTTGAAGAAAGCCCCGTAGCACAAAGGTTTAGGTAATGGACCCAATATTGTTTGATTTAAATATGACTCATTATTATTTTTTCATGGTTGATAAGAAGTAAATATGGATGAACTCCAAAGTGGTCCCCTTATGGTGAAAGCCCTCACGGGACGACGCTTTGTGGAGTAAGAGAACCCATGCTTAATTTTGGAATAATGAGATGAAGGAAAGTGATTTTTTCACGGAAAATATCCTATATGGATAGTGTTTTTCATGTCATTTCCGGTGGTATTTAGAACCTTACATAATTCCTCATGGTTAGAGAGTTATGGCCATGAGAAGTTGGAGACCCCAGGTTTGGGTAATGGACTCAAGTTTGTTTGATGGGTAATGGTATGAGTTATGATATATTTTCAAAAAATACTATTCTATATGGATATTACATGTCATGCCATTTCTAGTGGTATGTAGAACGTCACATAACTCCTCATGGTTTGAGAGTTATGGCCTTACGAAGTTGGAGGACCCTCATATGTCATCTAGAAGCCCCAAAAGGTCAAAGTAGGCAAAGTGGTTTAAGAGATTTTAAAAGGTAAATAATAAAGTGATGTGATGAGTGTATTATAATTCAAAGTGAATAGAAAATAAATTATTTCAATAATAAATTTAATGGAGAAATTAGAAGTGGACCCAACCCTAAAATAAGGAAAGTGGGCCAAGTGACCTAGAAGATGTTTTTAAGGAAGCTACTTGGAGAGTATAAATAAGAGGCAAGGCTCTCTCATTTGAATCAAACATGATAATATTGAATATATATATGTTTCTGAGGTAACCAAGGATATATAAACTACAATTCTGAGTGAAGGTGAAGAAAAGAAGGCAAAAATGCAAGGAAGGATAAATTCTTTTGATAATGCTTTCTAAGGTATGTTATTTATAGGTCATCTCACCATTTTTACTATAAATTTTTTTCTATAATGATTCATACCATAAAATTGCTATTAAAGTGAGAAAACATATCCAAGTATCTGTGGTAAAAAAATCATCTTGTGGTTCGTTTTATTTTGGGAGTTACACTACCTAGAAAATAAGGTTTGTGGCCAGTCCTGAAACTTGTCAAAATCAGGTGTTTCGGGTAAAAACATCATAACTTATTCATAAAAGATACACATTACATGAGACAAAGTGTGTTGGTTAGGGAAAAATATTTAGTATTCTTTGTAACAATTTCAGATCAATTCATTAAATATTTTGTGCGGGGCACGCTCTACAAGGTCACTCTCTAGAATAAGCCAGAATTGAGCAAGGTATGTCATTTTTGCTATAACTCATTTTATGAGAGGTTCCAAGTAGTGAAACTTGGAGGAATTGAATAAAAAAAATTGAAGAACATTTTGTATCAGTTTCAATTCTTTATATATTACAGGTTCAAATTTATGATTACTTCAAGTTAGGGTTGTTGACTAATCCAAAACTAGGCATGTGAGACTAAAGAAAAGTTTGATGAAAATGCTAGTCTCTTGTTTTTAAAGTTAAGGAAAGTTTGAAATAATATGATAATATACACTAGGTATATTATAGAGCTACAAATCAGATTTTGATGATGAAATTGATGAGGGCTTTTGGCTGTGGTACATGTTGAGTACATGGTTGAGACAAGTATTTGATGAGTTGGCGCACATACATGATGTGTATAGTTGATGATGTTGGTACATATTGATGAGTCATAGTTTATGAGTAGTTGAAACATTATTGGTACATACTTGGTACATGGTTGTATGCACTTTTTTATGGTACATGTTGATTACAGGTTGGTGCATGGTTGATGCACTCTTTTATGGTACAGGTTCATTACAGGTTGAGGTACAAGTTGATGCATGGTTAATGCATGATTCAGATTTATTGGTACAAGTTTACAAGAGGTATATCTCATAATGATAGTGTGACAGTGGTTCCATCAATCTACTTCTACTTCAGGGTGGCAGGACGAAGCAAGGACAAGTGGTTGTAGCCACCTTCTGGTTGTAGCCGAAGAACATTGGGGGTTGTAGCCTCCTTTTGGTTGTAGCCACAAAATTGGGGAGTTGGAGCTTCCCTCGGGTTGTAGCCTGAGAAACTAGGGGTTTGGAGCCTCCTTCGAGTTGTAGCTAGAAAACAAAGGAAGTTGGTGCTTCCAATGAATGTTATTATTCAAGACATATAAGAAAAAGCGTTATGTGGTTTTCTCCCGATTTGGGTTTCCACGTAAAACACTAGTGTACTGTGTATGTGTGTGATTGTTTATTTCTTACTGCTCATTATTGGATAATAATTATACATTGATATAACATTTGAAGAAAAAGGATTATAATTATGCTATTATTGATTCACCCCCCCTCTCACTAATCCAACAATTGGTATTAGAGAAGGCTCCTTCAGAAATCAGTTTAACCACTGAAATGTAGATCATGGAAAGTACCAACTCGTATAAAAATGGAATACCACAGTTTGATGGAAAAAAATATGCTTTTTGGAGCATAAGGATGAAGACATATATACAGGCACAGGGATTTCAAGTTTGACAATCAATTGTAGATGCATACACATCACCAACAGTTCCACCAACAAATGAGAAAGAAGTGAAACTTGGTGAGAATAATTCCAAAGCCATAAATGCACTTTTGAATGGTCTCAGTGATATGGTATTCACCAAAGTTTCACATTGTAAATCTGCTAAATATATTTGGGACAAGCTTCAAAATGTTTATGAAGGAGATTCAAAATTCAAAGCAGCAAAGCTTCAAACTTACAGAGGTAAGTTCGAACAACTAAAAATGAAGGAAGACAAAGATATCACAGCCTACTTTTTACGAGTTGATAAAACAGTGAATGCAATCATAGGATTGGGAGAAGAAATCAAAGAATCTGTAATTGTTCAAAAGGTACTAAGATCCCTTCCTATGATATTCAGCCATAAGATATCAACACTAGAAGAAAGATTAGATCTAAACGTAATAAGCATGGACAAACTGCATGGAATATTCACAGCATATGAGATGAGAACTGAACATGAAAATGCAGATGTAAAAGAAGCAACCTTCAAAGCATCCCAAAGTTAAAAAAAGAAAAGAAAAAGGAAAAAGAAGAATATAGCAGCAACAACGACGTCTCGGAAGATGATGAAGAAGTGGCACACTTTGTCAAAAGACTAAACAAGGGAACCAATGGTAAGTATAGAGGTAATATTCCTTTAATTTGTTTAAATTGTGATGGTATTGGTCATTTTTCTAACAAATGTCCTCATAATAAAAAGAGAAATGATGAAGGTTACTCAAAAGGCAGAAAAACATATAAAGGTAAAAGAACTAGAAAGAAAGTTTTCAAGAAAAACTTTTGCACCAAAGAAGACATCTCATCATCAGATGAAGATGAAGTCAATGACAGTGAAACAAGGAGAGTTTTATTCATGGAATTAGAAGACTTTGATAAAGAAGAATCCAAAGAAGAATATGAAGAAGCATATGGAGAAGAAATTGAAGAGGAAAAAGTTGACTTCTGAGAAGAATTAATGAGTGCCATAGAAGTTATTAGAAGAGAAAAGAAGAAAAACAAGAAACTACAAGCAAAACTAGATAAAAAAAAAAAGACACTCAAGAAGTAGAACAAATGATCACAAAATTGAAGGCTCAAATAGAAGAAGATAAAAGAATTGAAGAAGCACTCAAAAAAAAACTGGAAGGAAAGGACAGGATCATTGGAAACCTGGAAGAAAAGATTGTCACACTAAGAAAGGATATTCAAAAGAAAAATATACAGAATAGCTCAAAAGTTCTGGATGACATTATCAGCAATAAAAAATCTTATCTTGACAAGTCTGGGCTTGGATACAATCAGACAGAAAAGGGATCAAGCTCCAAAACAACAGATCAAGAAATAAATCGAAAAAGTTATGTAGAAACAATCAAAGGGGATAAAAAGATATACAAGGAATATTACAGGGACACTTCTCCGCCGAGAAGATTCATATTTTAGAATCAACAATCGATAGACAAGACTCAATAAGAAGAAGGATTCATAAGAGCACCTCCTTTCATAAGATCTTCAACTACCAGGTATCAAACTATATTTTTTGGTTTATGTTATGCATGCAATATTTTTAGACATAAAGCTATAAATTGCAGAGATAACAACAAGAACAATAACTACTTTCAGAGCCATACACAAAGGGGTTATTCAAGAAGACCTAGTGAAACATAGAAAAGATGTTACAACCGGTTTGAATCTTTGAGCACTGAAGTGTAATTTTACAAATGTAACCATTTTAGACACATGGCCAAAATTTTCAAAATGAGAGTCCCTCCTAAAGAACCTTATCAAAGTCACAAACAAGAACCTTAGAAAATGACATGGATAAGAAAGAAAGATCAGTATAGCAATGAAGAATGCATAGTCACTCTACAAGCTAAACAGAAGAAACGTGGTTGGTATCTTGACAGTGGATGTTCAAAACACATGACAGGTGATAGAGACAAGTTTCTTACATTACAGAAGGAAAGAGATGAATCAGTCTCCTTTGAAAATGATAATTCATCCAAAATCTTTGGAAAATGCACAGTCCAAATTGGGAACAAGAATGAAAAGGCAAAAAATGTTCTACTAGTAGAAGATATGAAACATAATCTTTTAAGTGTGAGTCAAATGTGTGACCAATGTCATAAAGTTACTTT
>ML778698.1:427940-478389 GCA_009831015.1 Picea engelmannii
GGTAATGGAACCAATATTGTTTGATGTAAATATGACTCATTATTGGTTTTTCATGGTTGATAAGAAGTAAATATGGATGAACTCCAAAGTGGTCCCCTTATGGTGAAATCCCTCACGGGAAGATGCTTTGTGGAGTAAGAGAACCCATGCTTAATTGTGGAATAATGAGACGAAGGAAAGTGAATTTTTCAGGGAAAATATCCTATATGGATAGTGCTTGTCATTTAATTTCGGGCGATATGTGGAACGTCACATAATTCCTCACGGTTAGAGAGTTATGGCCATGAGAAGTTGGACACCCTAGGTTTGGGTAATGGACCCAATTTTGTTTGATGGGTAATGGTATGAGTTATGATATATTTTCAGATAATAACATTCTATATGGATATTACATGTCATGAAATTTCTAGTGGTATGTAGAACGTCACATAATTCCTCATGGTTTGAGAGTTATGGCCTTACGAAGTTGGAGGACCCCCATATGTCATCTAGAAGCCCCAAAAGGTCAAAGTAGTCATAGTGGTTTAAGATATTTTAAAAGGTAAATAATAAATTAAAGTGATGAGTGTATTATAATTCAAAGTGAATACAAAAAAAATTATTTCAATAATAAATTTAATGCAGAAATTAGAAGTGGACCCAACCCTAGAATAAGGAAAGTGGGCCAAGTGACCTAGAAGATGTTTTTAAGGAAGCTACTTGGAGAGTATAAATAAGAGGCAAGGCTCTCTCATTTGAATCACACTTGAGAATATTGAATATCTATATGTCTCTGAGGTAACCAAGGATATCTAAATTGGAATTCTGAGTGAAGGTGAAGAAAAGAAGGCCGAAATGCAAGGAAGGATAAATTCTTTTGATGGTGCTTTCTAGGTTATGTTATTTACAGGTCATATCACCATTTTCTCTATAACTTTTTTTCTATAATGATTTAGACCATAAAATTTATATGCAAGTGAGAAAGCCTATCCAAGTATCTGTGGTAAAATTTTTATCTTGTAGGTCATTATATTTTGGGAGTTACACTACCTAGAAAATAGGGTTTGTGGCCAGTCCTGAAACTAGTCAAAATCATGTGTTTCGGGTAAAAACGTCATACCTTATTCATAACAGATCCAAATTCAGTGAGACCAAATTTTTTGGTTAGGGTAAAATATGTAGTATGTTTTGTAACAGTTTCAAATCAATTCATCAAATATTTTGTGTGGGGCATGCTCTACAATGTTTCTCTCTAGAATAAGCCAGAATTCAGCAAGGTATGGCATTTTTGCTATAAATCTTTTTGTGAGAGGTTCCAAGTAGTGAAACTTGGAGGAATTGAATAAAACAAAATGAAGAAAATTGTATATAAGTTTCATATATTTATACATTACAGGTTCAAAGTTATGATTACTTCAAGGTAGGGTTGTTGACTAATCCAAAACTAGGCATGTGAGACTAAAGAAAAGTTTGATGAAAATGCTAGTCTCTTGTTTTAAAAGTTAAGGAAGGTTTGCAAGAATGTGACCATATACACTACGTGTATTACAGATCTACAAATCACATTTGGATGATGAAATTGATGAGGGTTTTTGTTTATGGTACATGTTGAGTACATGGTTGAGACAAGTAGTTGATGAGTTGGCGCACATACATGAGGTGTATAGTTGATGATGTTGGTACATATTGACAAGTCATATTTGATGAGTAGTTGACACATGATTGGTACATACTTGGTACATGTTTGGATTCACTTGTTTATGGTACAGTTTGATTACAGGTTGGTGCATGGTTGATGCATTTGTTTATGGTACAGGTTCATTACAGGTTGAGGTACAGGTTGATGCATGGTTGATGCATGGTTTAGATTTATTGGTACATGTTTACAAGTGGTATATCTCACAGTGATAGTGTGACAGTGGTTCCATCATTCTACTTCTACTTTAGGGTGGCAGGACAGGGTAAGGACAAGTGGTTGTAGCCACCTTTTGGTTGTAGCCGGAGAACATTGGGGGTTGTAGCCTCCTTCTGGTTGTAGCCAGAGAATTGGGGATTTGGAGCTTCCCTCAGGTTGTATCCTGAGAAACTAGGGGGTTGGAGCCTCCTTTGAGTTGCATTTGGAAAACAAAGGAAGTTGGTGCTTCCATTGAATGTTACTCTTCAAGACATATAAGAAAAAACATTCCATGGTTTTCTCCCTATTTGGGTTTCCACGTAAAACAATGGTGTACTATGTATGTGTTTGATTGTTTATTTCTTTCTGCTCATTATTGGATAATAATTCTACATTGATATAACATTTCAAGAAAAAGGATTATAATCAAGCTATTACTGATTCACCCCCCTCTCAGTAATCCAACAAAAGGGGGAGATTATTGGATAGTTGGTTTAGATTGATGGAAAAAGGGTTTTGATAGTTGTTTCTAATTGATTTCAACCATTGAAGAGTGATATTGTATATTGATGTGAACCCTAAGTGAATGATGCCAACCCGTGGAGAATTCTGGTAGTGAATTATAGTAGCACAAAGGTATGGGTAAGGGAACCGAGTTTGTTTTAAGAATAAATGAATGAATATTAGTGAATATGTAGGTGAGAATATGGTGGATGGATAGTACATGCCATTTCCTTTCCTGTGATATGTGAAACACCACATGGTTCCTCACGGTTAGAGATATATGGCTTTGAGAGGTTGGAGAACCCTTTGGACTAATCTAGAAGCCCTTAGAAGGTAAAAAAAAGGTCAAAAGCTTATACAAAGTCATAAATAAGATTCCCTAGTAAAATTGGTTGAAACAGAAATGAATTAAATAATAAATTGGTTATAAGAAGAAATTATTTATGGGTAAAGTAGTTTTAACAAGAAGGTTGAATGGTCAAAGTGGTCGAACAAGAAATTAATTAATTATGGGTAAAGTAGTTATAACAAGAAGGTTGAATAGTCAAATTGGTTGAACAAGAAATTAATTAATTATGGGTAAAGCAATTGCAAAAAATTATTTATTATTTGAATAATTAAGGAAAAGTTAGCTGTGACAAGAAATTGGGTTAGCCCTAAATTAAGGAGAAGGGGTAAAATAGTTACAAGGAAACTTCTAGAGGAAGGCACTTGACAAAGTATAAATAAGAGAGAAAGGGACTCCTTTTAGCTCCAATTGAGATTATTTAATATCTATAAGTGAATGAGGTAACCAAGGATATCTGAGGCTAATTTCATATGGAAGGTGAAGTAAATAAGGCCAAAAATCCAAGGGAGGATGAAGTATTTTAATGATGTGTTCTAAGGTGTGTTATTTACAGGTTATCTCACCATTTTATTAATAATTTTTTTTCTAGAATTATTCAAATAGTGAAACGTGTATTATAGTGAGACAACATATCAAGGTACTTGTGGTAGCAATTTCAACTTCTGGGTCATTGTATTTTGGGAGATACACGCTATGGAATATAGGGTTTTTGGCTAGTCTTGGAACTAGTTTTAAACAAGTGTTATGGGTAAAACGGTCATAAATTATTCATAGAAACTACAAATGATGTGAGAAAATTTTTAATGGAAATATTACAATTTTTTTTTTTTTGTGTGTGAAAGTATCATAACACTATATCAAATATTGAGCACGCGACATGCCATACAATTTCGCTCTCTAGAATAATACAAAATTCAACAAGGTCTGCCATTTTTGCTATAACTCCATTTCCGGGGGGTTCCAAGCAGTGAAACCTGGAGGATTTTCATAGAATACACTAACTAATATTTTTGTATCATTTTAAAACCTTTATTCATTTCAGGTATAGAGTTATGCTTGATGCAAGTTAAGGGTGTTGACTAATCCAAAAACTAGTCATGTGAGACTTAGGTAAATGTTGATGGAAATGTTATTCTCTTCTTGTTGAAGTTGAGAAAGGTGTGAAGGTATATGGTCACATACACCAGGTTTGTTACAAATTTACATGTATTTTTATATGTATGTTTTGATGGTTACATTTGGTCATGACATGGTACATTCTTGAGGCTACATAACAATGAGGTTTTGACACACTGTTTTATGTAAGGGTTTATAGTATTTGGAGTATGGATAGCGTGATATATTTCTAGAGGAATTTTGTTGGATATTGTGGTGTGAGCCACCTTCCGGTTGGAGTTGGAGAACTAGGGAGTTAGATATTCCTTCAAGTTGAAGCCTAAAAATCAGGGGGTTGGAGCTTCCTTCGGGTTGGAGACAGAGAAATGGATATTGGTGCTTCCTTGAATGTAATTCTTAAAGACAAATTGTTACACATCATTATTACTTGATTTGATAAGTGTCACATGTTCCTTACAACTATCGCAAGTGTTGCATGTTGTTCACAAGTTTCGCAAATGAAAAACAAAGCATACTCCCATGATGACGACACTAAGGAGACACTCAGAATACATAAGACACTGGATTTGGAGGAATGAGAATGATAAACTGAAGTCAAGAATATCTCACCACCTGAAAGGAGCTCTTAAACTAGGGTTTTAAGGGAGAGCGCTCCCCTACATCAGCCTTAGGAGTGCTGGCGCTCCCCCACAAGCTACTAGGGAGCATTATAACACCAAGTTGCCCCTCTGAAGGAGCGCTACCCATATTTAGAGTGCTAACGCTCCCCTTGAGCCTCCTAGGGAGCGCTATAGTGCCCTGATGCCCCTTTTGAGGGAGCGTTGTCTAATCTGGGCAATGGTTGATTTGTTGAGGAGAATAATGGGAGGATCTTTCAAGTTTGGAAGGCAGTTGCATTCAAATTCTTGGTTCAATCAGAAGATCCCTGATCTAAGGAGGGAATTCCTCAACCTACCCTAAAGATACCTCAAGAGGTTAAGCCTCTCTTAACCTATATAAGCAGGCTCTATGATGGTGAAAAGGGGGGAATAATTGCTAGCATGAAACCTATGATCTCATAGGAAACACATAGTGAACTGAAGGAGACTGATCAGTGAAGTTTCTGTCATCCAGGTCATGGATCTTTTGAGCAAGGGTTAGACAAAGGGGAGTTGACGAAGCTGTCACATTCGCATCTACGATTGTAAGTTACTGTTGTCATTGTTCTCATTAATATGGCACGCTTGGCCCATTTCTTTCTAGTTTGTGTCTGATCTTACATGAACTTATCGTTGATAGATAGATCTATTTTCAAGCTAATATCAATAGAGTAGGAAGTGTTTGTACTATTGTTTTTTCTACAGGGCTCATCGAGGAGCGAAAGATTGGAGCTCAACTCGGAGCGTGCAGGGACAAACGTCGATAAAAGGGTACTTATGTTCTTCTTCCTCTTCATGCATTAGTTTGTATAGATTTGAAAGGAAGTCAGTGTCCACATTAAGCACTTTCTGTCTTAGAGTTAAGAGTGTGGCTCTTTGAGGCAATCTACCTGTCCGCAGGGAGATTTTCCTACAACAGAAACTGGCGACTCCATTGGGGAGTCCTCGAATTGAAAATTTTTGTTTTGATTTCTCCTCATAGACCTTATATTACCCCTTTGATTGTTTTCAAATCTGGTTCACCCCTCTTTTCTTGATTTCATGAGCTTATTGACTCCCTACCCCATTACACTCAGCTTGATTGTCGAGACTAGACTGCAATTTTTGGATTTTTTGACATTTTTAGGAGCTTTTTGAACCTGGCGCCCCTGTGACTTTGTTAAGAGAGTGCCAACGCTCCCTGAGTGCCTTTCATAGAGCACTATAATTCTTCTTGCTCTTTACAACAGAGCACCAACCCTCTTTTGGCCAAAAACTTTCCAAAATTGCTCTTTTCAAGGTTTTACCTCTGTGTTTCACTTGCTGAGGCTCCCTGTGAGTCAATGATTCTTCCTTTTCAACTTTGACATCCTTTCTTATGAGGAAAAAAAACCTTTTTGTTTAGATTTTGTAGCCTTCTTCACTATTGTTTTTGAGTTTTTCTGCTGTTTGGAGTTTTGAAACCCATGCATTGTCTTTCTCTCCTTTTTGACTGAGCAAGAAAATCTGGTGAAGGACATCAGAAGCCTACGGATCTTTTCATTTGGTTTTAGTTAAGGTCATTGTTCTTTGACATTTCTTTTGGTGTGAAGTTCTTGATTTTTCTTTGATTTTTTCTTTTCTTTAGCTTCTTGTTTTGATCACAACGAGAGGATGTATTGTTTGTACGAAACCTGCTTGTGTTTGTCTGATTTTCATTGATCCAAAAAGATAATTAGAAAGACGAGCATTGTTTTGAATTAATCATTATTCACATGAGAACAATAGAGAAACTCTTCTTTATCTTCATAATTGATTTTGCATATTAGAAGGTATTTCAAAAAGTTTTAGCACCACATCGGATTTAAGTTGAAGAAAATTTGTTTGAGGACATTCCTTAGTGCTTGTTAGTGAAAATAACTCTCTCTCTCTCCCTTAGATAGATGTTCATCGAAAAGAAATGACTGCTTATCATCTTTGATGCATTTTTGGGGACTGAGTCATCATTCCATCCATTTCACTTCCATGCACCCCTTTTGAGTAAAGAACAGGTATAAAATGAACGCTAATTAAAAATTACTTAGAACATTTTCTTTTCTAGGATCCTCCACCAATAGTAGACTAGGACTAGTACTTTGGATTAGGCTGTGAGCATAACTCTCCAAAGTTTCCAAAGCAAACATTAGCATCCTGAGCTAGGGAGAGTCAAATCCAATTATTGTATAAGTCTGCCTGGGATCCCCCTCTCACACAGGGGTTATGCACGAGGTCACATTCGAGAGAGCTACGGAGATTATCCCTCCGTGGTTTGACTGATTGTAGTGGTCATATCGTATTATGGGGATCGCTTAAAGGTAAATCCACAATTACTGAGTGGAATCCTTTCAAGTTGATTTTGGGCTAGATACCCTGCCTGTACGTTCGGATCGAACTGTCGAATGTACCCACCCAGGGGCTGACTGTGAATTGGTAACCTCAGTAGCCATAATATTTAGGGTCTTACACAAGGTGACAGTGAAGGGAAGTCTCACTGTACTTGGAGTAGACATTGGTCAAACTCACTCAGGCTCCTTGGAGGGTAAATCCACAATTACTGCGTGGAAGCTTGCACCAGGGTGAAAGTCCATTAAGCAGGTTGCCATTGTAACTGTTCCACCATACCCCTTCCCCTTCTTGACTTGATCACACGATGTTGGATTTCATCACCAACTAGTACGGTCATCGAAAGAAGGTCATGTTTGCTTGGTTGTGATTCTTAGATTCTATTAGTGTATGCTGCTTCTTTTCGGTAGTTGGCCATAGATCTTTTTCGTTGACTCTTTTTCACCAACATCGACCCTCCACGTCCTTCATGGAGGCTACAAGAAATTCCTCCAGAAAATATGGAAGGGAACACCCCTTTACCCCCTCATTCTACGGAGGAATCGCCTCAACAGAGTGAGGTTCAAGACACTACAACTTCCCAAGAAGAAGTTCCCGCTCCTTTAGAGAAATTTTGAATTGTTTCAGAGTCTCCAGAATCTTTCCGCATTCCGGAGGGATATGAATGACGTGTCCTCCAACTGAATTCAGTCAGTGAATTCATCATCGTCAATCCTTCTAACATTTCGAATGGGTCCCATTCAAACCCTTTAGCTGATGACCCCTTTTGGATCGCCGACATTGTTCGAAGTCCACCGCGCATGGTGCAAGATCTTTATGGAGCAGGAATAGGTGTCGACCCGCCTATTACCTACACCGTACCCCTAAACCATTTTATCGGTACCACCATTTTTACGGCCACACCATCCATTGGTCCGAACACATCGTCCATTGGTCCAAGCTCTACTTTTTCTCTCCAGACAACCCATTCTACAATGGTCCCTCACATTCCGACTATTCCTGCCAGTAATGCAGTGGTTAGCCAAGCTGTAATTGGCACACTAGTAACACCAAGACCTACATCATCACTTCCTTTTGGGTACATAGCACTGAATTTTTCCACTGCCACTACTAACCAAGTTATGCCGGGAAGTTCCATACATATCCAACAACCCGGAGGGACCGGTCTTGGTGGTCTTAATCCATTCAGCGGTACCGGTCAGTCATTTATGTCTGGTTCTCAAATTATGGGAACTCTACCTCAAGCTGGGGGGCATCCTCCCACCGGAGGAAAACTTCCATTTGGAGGGAACCCTCATGCTGGGGGGCAGCCTCAATCTGGAGCCTACCATCAACCGTATGGACAAAATGTGTCTACCACACCGAATCCATGGAATATCCCTTTTCCAGGAAACCCACAATTCTCAGGGGGACACAATTTGCAAGCTCCGCAACAACCTCCGTATGGACAAACACCAAATCCAGCTTATAATCCTCAAAACCCATGCGGTTATCCTCTGCTCGCACATGTTTCTAAAAAAACCTCAAATCCTGTGTACCTTGGTCAACACCAACCTAATACGAGAGGGCCCACTAGTTACAATTATCCGCATAATCCAATCTATGGCCCTACCAGTGTCCCCATGCCACACCAGTATTACCCACAAGTTAACCGACAACTACCTTTTATAGCAACCCTGGACCTTCCAGACTTGTCTCGGTTAATGAACGATCCTATTTATCATTCTCCGGTTTGGCCAGCTATTCCAGCTAAACTTCCTTCTGATATCCTAAAATTCAATGAAAAGTCCGGAGAAGACCAAAACAACCACGTGATGACTTTCCATTTATGGTGTTCATCCAACTCCCTCATGGATGATTCTATACGTTTGCGTATTTTCCAACGAACGCTTATGGGTTCTGCAGCAAAATGGTATATTGAACTACCACGTGCCTCTTTTCACAATTTCAACTCTCTTGCCATGTCTTTCCTCACACACTTCCAACTACCCATTCGATACGAGACGGGTCCTGAACTATTGACCTCCCTTCGTCAGACAACCTCCGTACATATCTCTGATCATATTCATGAATGGAGAAGACGATGAAGGCTAATCAAAGCAGTCATTCCTGACCAATTATTAGTGGAATGGTTCACTAAATCATTGTTACCCCAAATCGCTCATGATGTTGCGATGGGTGGTGTAGTCACTGAGGAAGAAGCTATTGCTCGAGCTCAGTACTTAGACTTGGATTATTCGCAGTCTGGTACTCTGTACGAGTTGATACCAAATGCTACCCGTGCCACTAATGATCCATCCAAACCATCGTCTACCTCAAACGCAGATGGAGTTATTGGCTCCGTCAAAACCCAATCTACTTCCCAGTCGACTGGAACAACTCAACGGCCCACTTCGACAACTGCTCCCAGTCCGACTGCACCCTCTTCTACCCCCCCTCAAACTCAAGTCCTTGAGGTGAATGCAGTCCAATCAACCCCTTCACAAAAACTTGGGGGAAAGAAGAAAGCGAGAAATAAACCAAAGAAAAACAACAACAATGAACAACCAAAGAATCAACCGCAAACCCCTGCTACCAGAAAACAACCAAAACGGAAACCAAAATTCCCATGTCTCATTTGTGGCAATGATCACTACACTCAAGAATGTCCACATCGCGATGAAGTGCCCAAAATTTTTAAGGGAAATTCATAGCCCATTGTGCTTACTCAGCCTTTTCCACAGCATCAATCTTTGGTTTCTCAAACCCCCACTGTAGGGGGAAGTTCCAACGAATCCCATGATGATGCCTCGATAAAAACCCACATTTACATGTTTAATGGGATTAATATGACCACTCGCACTACGACATATGACATGCCAGTTAAACCTGATAAGCCGAAGACTACTAATGGTTCCGTACCAGACCCATTACCATCTTCTATTAGTCCTCCGTCTGCTAGCCCTCCATCCGGGCCACTCCAGATTGAGAAACCTTCATTTGAATCCATTTTATGCCCTCCTAAGAGCACTATCTAGAAGTCTACCTTTAATCCTAATTCACGGGCTACCCAAAACTACAACATCGTTGAAGATTTGGCTCAACCACCATGTGTTATGTCTGCTCTAGAAGTTCTACAACACTGTCCCAACCAATGTAGAATTCTCTTAGTTGCCATTGGTTCTTTCGATCCTGAGTCATCAAATAGCCTCATGTTTAATCTGGATGATCATCAACCCTGGCTCTCCCACCAAATAGCTTTTCAGATTGATGTTGTTGTTCACAATCAACAAATCCACCGAACTATCTTGGATGAGGGAGCCTCTACTTGTGTCATGGCTTTAGCTTGTTGGAAATGCTTAGAATCACCTACCCTTAAAAAATCCCCTACGATGTTATGCGCTTTCGATGGGAAAGGTTTTCATCCACATGGACTTTTACAATCCTTAGCCGTTCAGTTGGGTGGAAAAATTGTTACCGTTGATGTCGAGGTGGTCGATGCCCCCCTCGATTACAATCTACTACTTGGAAGAAGTTGGTTCTACGCTATGACTGTCATCGCCTCATTGGTGTTTTGATGTGTACAATTCCCCCATCAAGGTAAAATTGTCACTATCGATCAACTCGATTTCTGTACACCCGACGCTCGTGCCCCTGTTACCAACAACATTCCTTTTCTGGGAGATCACCCAGTTACGTATGAAAGCATTGGTGTTGGCTTATTGAAATATTCTATCCTCATGGGTACCTTCCCTACACCACTTCCACCCACCGCGCATCATATTTCCACCGTCAATATGATCTTGACTATGCCTTATCAATCCTTGGAATCATCTGATCCTTGGGTTTGACCTAGTCCTATGGAATTCGATGTGCTCGGTGACACTATGCCACTTAGCCCAGCTGAGGCCACATACGTAACTATTCAATCTACCTCTCCCTCTCCAGAAAACCCACATTTATTGGCACCTGATGCCTACTCGATGCCTTCATGGATGGATTCCCTATCGTTTGCAATTGATTACATTTCCCAAATTTTCCCTTCTAACAAATCTATTATGGAAATGCTTAGTATTGACAATCTACCTTGGGATGATAACCATCATCGATCCTCTTTTCTTCCACCTTTAGAAGAAATCCACCAAGACATACACTCTGTCTTCCCTCTTGATGTTACCGATGCCCCACAATCTCCCATCCTCACACGAGATACTCTCTCTGAGGGGAATATGGGTAACATCTCTACTACGGTCGTTATTGATATTTCGATCAAAGAAGGTGTTGTGGAAAACATTAACCTCGGTGCTAATTTCACACCCGAAGAAGTGGTCTCTTACACTGCTTTGTTTAAAGAATTATGTGATGTCTTCGCTTGGAGCTACGAAGAAATGCCAGGGATCGACCCTTCAATCGTTGTGCATGAAATCAAGACTTACCCTGGTGTGAAACCTGTTCGACAGAAACTCCTCCCTATTCATCCCAAGAAAATCATGGCTATAAAGGTAGAATTTGAGAAACTTCTAAAATCTGGCTTTATCTATCTTGTCCCTTTGACATAATGGGTCTCCAACCTTGTTCTGGTTGCCAAAAAACAAGGAACCACCCATGTTTGTGTTGACTATCGGGATCTCAAAAAAACCTGTCCCAAGGACAACTACCCTACACCCTTCATCAACCAAATCATTGATAATTGCATGGGGAGCGTCATATTCTCTTTCATGGATGGCTTCTCTGGGTATAACCAGATCAAAATATTACCTGTTGATCAACATTAGACAACCTTTATCTACCCATGGGGAACTTTTGCCTATCGAAAGCTACCTTTTGGTCTCAAAAATTTCGGTGCTACTTTCTAGTGGGCCATGTCATACGCTTTCCACGATATCAAGCATATCACAGAACCTTACCTCGACGACTTACCTGCCAACTCATCCAATCGATCCGATCAAGTTGATCACTTACGGTCTATTTTTCTTCGATGTCAGTTCTACCATATTCGCTTGAACCCACATAAGTGTATTTTCGCTGTCGAATCTGGTAGACTCCTCGGTTTTATTGTCTCTAAAGACAGGATTAGGGTGGATCCCTTAAAGATTAAGGACAATCTAGCCTTACCCCCACCTACTAATTTAACCCAACTCTAGAGTTTGCAAGGAAAAGCAAACCTCCTATGTTGTTTCATTTGTAACTACGCTGAGATAACTAAAGGATTCATGCGGTTGCTATATAAAAGCACCCCTTTCATCTAGGATGACATCGCTCAATGGTCATTTGATGCTCTCAAGCATGCTTTGACCCACACACCTTTGATGCACCCTCCAGAGTACACAAAGGACTACATCCTTTACTTATCCACCTCCACTTCCACTATTGCAATGGTGTTAGTTCAGGATGACCTCAACGATGAAGAACACGTGATTTATTACCTGAGAAAGAGTCTATCTCGACCCGACCCCGATATTCACATGTAGAGAAACTGGCTCTAGCAGCCGTCATCGTTGTCCAGATATTTCACCATTACATCTTACTATGCACCACCACGGTGATTTCGGACTCAAACCCCATGTACTACATCTTGACACGTCAAGTGCTTGGGGGAAAATACTCTAAATGGATCGTCATCCTTCAGGAATTCGATCTTGAATTTACAAAGTCTAAAGCCAAGAAGTCCCTGGTGTTTGTGGAGCTTATCTGTGATCTCCCTCATGCCGATGAAGACATCGAACCTAGAGATTCTCTCCTTGATGAAACTCTTTTCCTCATTAGCACCTCTAATCCTTGGTACAGAGACATCCTCCTTTACCTCCAAACCCAACGCTTTCAGCCTAACACTTCTCGTGAAGAGCGTCGACGTATTCGCCACCATTCTCGTCATTATCTTATCATCGGTGATACCTTGTATCGTCGTGGTATTGACACTATCCTTCGATGATGTCTGATTCATGAGGAGGATGAATGCGTTCTGAACAATTGTCACCTTGGCGCTTGTGGTGGTCACCTTTTGGGAATGGCCACAACCCAAAAAATCCTCTGTGCCAACTATTTTTGGCCCTCGATTTTCAAAGATTGTATTGAGGCAGTCAAAAAATGCTCACTCTGCCAAGTCTTTAACAAGAAGGCATGCACCCACCCTACTACACTGCACCCTATTATCGCCATCAGCCCCTTTCCCAAGTGGAGTATCGATTTCATGCAATGTAAGCCTACCTCAGCCGGGGGCACGGTTATATAATCATTGCTGTCGACTACTTTACCAAATGGGCTGAGGCTATGCCTACCTTCCTGAATGATGGTCGTACCGAAGCTCTATTCCTTTTTAACCACATCATAACTCATTTTGGTGTACCACACGCCATTGTCACTGATCACGGGGCACACTTTAAGAACCAGATGATGAGCAAATTGCATGTCAAATTGGGTTTTCGTCATGAAAACTCATCCCCTTACTATCCTCAAGCCAATGGACAAGTTGAGGCCATCAACAAAGTCCTAAAAGACATGATTCAATGCATGGTAGGGGAAAAAAAGACATCATGGCATCTACAACTTTTCTCCGCTCTCTAGGCTTACCGTACTTCCGTGAAAACCGCAACTGGATTTAGTCCTTTCCAGTTGGTTTATGGCATCGAAGCCGCTTTACCAATCGAGTGTGAGATTCTATCTCTGAAAGTTAAAGTAGAACTCCTACCCCATACTTTTGTCGAAGAAGAACGTTTCTTATATCTATCCAAACTGGACGAGACCCGTCGGGATGCTGCTCTCATTAACGAGGCACATCACAAACGGATTAAAAATCAATACGACAAATTCGTCCATCCTCGGACTTTTGCAGAAGGAGACTTAGTCTTCGTCTATGACCAAGATCATGACAAATTGGGGACAGGTAAGTTATAACCTCTGTGACATGTCCCTTACATCGTGAAACGTGTTCTACACAAAGGCACCTACGAGTTAGTAGATTATGATGGAATTTCCCTAGGAGAGCCCCAGAATCGGCTTTACCTTAAAAAGTATTATGCCTAGATCACCTAGCATGTGTACGTTGTACATTATTGTATTTTAGTTTGGTGTGTCTATTTCATTCGTGTGCTCGAGTCTTTACCTTTTCCACTCATGACTGTTCTTGTGTTTTCATGCACAGATGACATCTTCCTTTCCTATATTTTTTGGGTTTGCAGATGGCACTAGTCGACATACCCGGAACATTGCTTCGGAAGCATGGGTCATTTACCAATTTGACGAGGTGGTGAGTTCAAGAGGTATTTTCTTAGGACCAACGACTAATAACATGGCAGAATATCATGTTGTCATCAGACTCTTGACCCAAGCCTCCTCCCTAGGTATCTCTCGTATCATTGTTTACTTAGACTCCCAACTCGTGGTCTATCAACTCAATCGAATCTATACTATCTGTAATTCTATCCTGCTACGTCTCCATCTACAAGTTCTTCGTCTTGACCGAATGTTTGATTACATTGAATACAGACACATTCCTAGAGAACTCAATAGTGTTTTGGATTCGTTAGCTAATTACATCATGGATCAATATCTCGCCCATATATAAGATTTCATAAACGAAAGCAAAATTGTACATCACATGTAAATTAAAATACATCACATTAAAGGCATCATCATGTACAAATCATTTGGCACTATAAAAACTCGAAACTGTATATATATACATAGCGTGACTGAAATGTTTTGATTACATCAAAAAAGTATTTAGAAGAGAAAAATGATGGGTCTTTACACCCATACAACATCGCTTGACACGGCATACAAAAATACAACCACCAGAGAGACTCTAATCTCCCCGCACTACATTGTGTTGAGAGTAACATATCACTGCATGCACTACGCGTCTCAGTAGAGAATTGACATTCTCTGGCACTCCCATAGTGTGCCTCTGTATATGTAAAGGCACTTCTCCCCTCCATAGAGGAGTAATGCCCAGCATGAGGCCTTGGAGGTTTCTTTCAACTTCCCGGAGACCTATCACTAGTACTCCCGGATATTCTGCAACAGGAGCACCCCCACGACGTCCTGGTATCGATATATCATCCAGGTGCACTGCTCCCTTGTCTGCATGTTGAAAATAATACATCTTTTAAAAAATCTTCTATATACCCAAAAAAAACACATATATACATTAAAAACTTAAAAAATGAAAACTAGACGAGGTATTGCTCAGTCTCTTACCTGACGCATCCCAACCTTCCCCCGCGGGTAGAATCAAATCCATGCTCCTGCGGAAATCCACCTCGGCATACGGGAAATCTTCTATCCAGAGATATTTCCGTCTCATCCAAGAGAAGAAGTCACCAGTGAAACGAAACTCTGACTCCGCTACTAGCCTCAGAGACAGACTAGTCCACCTCTCCATCCGTGGCTCTTCCATTGGTCGCACTTCCAGTGCTATCTGAGGCTGCATCTGGGGGATGCGCTCTAATAAAAATGAGACCAGAAAAGAGCCATATCCGAACTGTTTCTACCCCATCCTACACCGCGAAACTTGTTCCTACACATTCCGAAGGAACCCTGCACTCCAGTTGAACAATGTTGACTCCAAACACTGTACACCATAAGCCACCTGTGATCTTGATGCTAGATGTGCGCTAGTACTGCCCGTCATGCTCATGATGGAAAACAAAATGGATTGGAGGGGTAACTCTCAGATATCCTTGATAGGGATTCTACCCCCTACCAGTCTTTCTCCTGGGACACAATGATGTGCCAGATACGCGACCACTTGCTCAGGAAGCGCCCTCTGCCCAGAAAAATATATAGGGATCCCTCTTTTCGAGAGGCCAGTCAAGAAATACACGTCTTCCAACTCTATGGCTAGAAGTTGTGTGCCGATCCGGAACCCTTGCTCCATGGCATCCCATAGGCCGATCATGTGCTCAAGAAATAAAATCTCCTTCTTTCTTTTCTGCAATTTGAATAATTTTAGTAAGCCACAAGCTCTTAATGTGGCCCATGTGTGAGGACTCCGCAAAGCAGCCAAGTCATCAATCTCATGCTCTCGTTCTTTCCACTTGATCATGGTCACTGAAATCACCTACAAAACAAAAAAAATAAAGAATTTCATTATTTCAATATTTTGGCAATTTCGGAAATTTCTTAAAGCAATTTAAAAACATGGAATCTAATGCCTACATTGTTTAAAAACACCACGCCCTCTTTCATGATCATCACGCACTCTCTTTGCCATTCAATATCCATCACACAACAATAAAATGTTTTTCAATGAAAACGATTTCCCTTATGGCTGCGTGGGCATATATGAGAATTTCTTACGGATTCTTTGCCAAAAATGGCCCATCCACTTAGGTATTAAGGCATTGGCATCTTGGCTATCACCTTCTAAAACGTTTTTGCAAAAGAATGCCCTTTTTTCATCGTTTTTAATAGAGGTCGATTTGATCTTTTTTGGGGGCAACTTAGGGCTTCATTTTTAAATTAAATGCTGCTATGAAAATCAATATTAAACCATGTAATTGAAAGAAGGAGAGATGAAGATCTACCTGGTCCAAACGGCAAGAGAAATGGTCAACCATAGCTCCGGTATCAAGCAAAACAAGATCCACCTCCAAAGTGAGAATCTCCACTGCTACAAATCCTTATGCAAAATGAAATGGTAAATGGAATTTTCATTGTATCACTATTTATAAATTTCCATTTTTTTATAAGGTATAGTTATTTGTGGGTTTCTCTAACAATATAATGGCTTCACTAATCCCCTGGATTGCAGTTTTGACATCACAGGTTTTCTGACAGTTTTGATTCATTTGTTTACCTTGTCACATCCATGAGCATAGTCTTAGTTTGTTTTCAAGCTCAAAAATATGAGAACACACCGGGTAGAGTTTTATCTCTTTTTCGGACCCGCATCGACACACAAAAAAGGAACCCCCCTGGAGTCATCTTTAAACTTTTTTCAGATTCTCTAAATATGAAAAGATCGTCGAGTGACCTTGCTTCCTTTCACACTTGTTAAAAGGTTTGAAAGGGTGTCTTTCGAGCGATAGTTTATCTCTTTTTCGGTCTCATCAGACTACTGTAAGAAAAAGGAACCGAGAGAGTTCTCTTTTAAGTGTTTTTCCAAACTCTATAATCCTGAAAAACCTTCAAGTTTTCTTTCTTTGGACTCGGTAAAACACACATCGATAGGCCCATATAGGATCGAACCCTTACTTCTTCCAGCTTGTTAAACAAAGGAAGAGGAACTTACCGAAGGTGAGTTATATCGAGCATGTGTTATCCTCCTCGATCTCATTAAATCAAAAAGAGGTACTCGTCTATCTGGATGGGCAAAAATTTGAAAGAAACAAGCCAGGCAGTCTCTTGAGAACATTACCAAGTAATTCTTAGAGTCGCCCTTGAACACGACACTTTGTCATTTACACGCATTATAATTCACCAAATCTCTACACTGAGCCATTCCTTTGAGTTTCTTTCACTCCTCTGGGTCACCTGACATAAGTCACAACATCCACTGCATCATCAAGTTTTGGTCCATGTCATGTTTTGCTATTGTGCCTCAGTGTTCAAGGGAAGTATCCGCCTCTAAAGTCAGCCATTACAAATATCTTGTCTAAAAACTCATGTTAGTCCATGTTCTTTTGATCTATCAATTACATCTCTATGTCTGTTTCTTATCGTTGATGGGGGATACATCAAGGCCCTCCCTCAACGAGTCTATTCCTATCGACTTCGGCACATTATCTGGGAATTGGTCTTAGAAACAAGTTAGTGATTTGGGACCTACATGCCTCAATGGCAGGCATCCTCACATTCGACAGTAGGTTTACATCATTGACCTTTGATCAGATGATTCCATGAATGTTCAACTCCATATCATCCATTCACATTCATTGGAATGTACTAGGGTACCTTGGGAATCATTGACATTAATGGTGATCTCCCTCGCACTTGCTAACGATTTACACTATTTACCTGTAATCAAGTGGTTTTTGTGTTCGACCTTAGGACATATATTCGCATGGTTATATTTGTACCACATCGGGATTGGTGAGAAGACCCTGAGTTGAGTGATCACTTTGATATATTCTTTCCCCAGGTTGCGAAGGAGTTTCTCTTGGACAAATGATACATACACTATTACATAGATCCCCTTTTTATTGGTCGTGGCTATGTCTTGTCATCTCGTAGATCCACTATGTATTCTTCGTGGCTGCGATCAGTCCAGGTCATCAGAGTATAGATCCACATTGTATCCTTGGTGGCTATACCTTTTCATCAATACAATTATGGATCTGCAGTGTATTTTATGGCAGCCATATCTTGCAAGTCTTGATCACCCAAGCATAGGTATGCATGCCTTGGGTTTTGAAACATGTTATAATATTTGTTGGATATTTGTGTGTAGCTTCCGTCAGGATCTCTGAGTCTATACCCTTGCTTGAAATTCTACAAATCATTTCAGTTATCAGTTCTCATCTTATAACTTCATAGTTTGGGGGGCAATCTGTTACACATCAATATTACTCGATTTGATAAGTGTCGCATGTTCCTTACAACTGTCGCAAGTGTCGCATGTTGTTCACAAGTGTCGCAAATGACAAACAAATCATACTTCCATGATGAAGACACTAAGGAGACACTCAAAATACCTCAGACACTTGATTTGGAGGAAGGAGAATGATCAACTGAAGTCAAGAATCTCTTGGCACCTGAAAGGAGCTATTAAACTAGGGTTTTAAGGGAGAGCGCTCCCCTACATCAGCCTTAGGAGTGTTGGAGCTCCCCCACAAGCTATTGGGGAGTGTTATAACACCAAATTTCCCCTCTGAAGGAGAAATACCCTTCTGTAGAGTGTTGGCACTCCCCTTGAGCCTCTTAGGGAGCGCTATAGTGCCCTGATGCCCCTTTTGAGGGAGCGCTGTCTAATCTGGGCAGTGGTTGATTTGTTGAGGAGAACAAGGGGAGGATATTTCAAGTTTGGAAGGCAGTTGCATTCAAATTCTTGGTTCAATCAAAAGATCCTTGATCTAAGGAGGGAATTCCTCAACTTACCTTAAAGATACCTCAAGAGGTTAAGCCTCTCTTAACCTATATAAGCAGGCTCTATGATGGTGGAAAGGGGGGAAGAATTGCTAGCATGAAACCTATGATCTCATAGGAAACACATAGTGAACTGAAGGAGAGTGATTAGTGAAGTTGCTGTCATCCAGGTCATGGATCTTTTGAGAAAGGGTTAGACAAAGGGGACTTGATGAAGCTATCGCATTCACATATACGATTGTAAGTTATTGTTGTCATTGTTCTCATTAATATGACACGCTTGGCCTGTTTCCTTCTAGTTTGTGCTTGATCTTACATGAACTTATCGTTGATAGATAGATCTATTTTCAAGCTAATATCAATAGAGCAGGAAGTGGTCGTACTGTTGTTTTGTCTACAGGGCTCATTGAGGAGAGAAAGATTGGAGCTCAACTCGGAACGTGCAGGGACAAACATCGATAAAAAGGTACTTATGTTCTTCTTCCTCCTAATGCATTAGTTTGTATAGATTTGAAAGGAAGTCAGTGTCCATGTTAATCCCTTTCTATCTTAGAATTAAGAGTCTGGCTCTTTGAGGCAATCTACCTGTCCGCAGGGAGATTTTCCTACAACACAAATAATAAAAGATTTTTGTGGTTTTCTCCCGCATTGGGTTTCCACGTAAAATATTGGTGCACTGTGCATTATTTGGATGTGTCTATTACCAGTTATTATGAATTGATTGATGTTAATGTTATATGATGAAATAAGATATTAATGATGAATTGATGAACATTGTTGAATAAGTGAAAGGAATATAAATTATGGTTAAAAGTGTATAAATTTCGCATTACTGATTCACCCCNCCCCCCCCCCCCCCTCTCAGTAATCCAACAGGTCGAGATGTTCAAAGGGAAGGTAGATGAGATTTTGATCTCCTATTTTGGTATTTCCATGGGACATATCTACAATGGAGTTCCTACTCTACCAAAAATTATATCTTTAATATCTTATTTCAATAGCCACTTACATTGCTTATCTTGTAAAATAGGACAATATAAGCTACTGTTAAAACAAATATTGAAAAAAAATAGTTACTTGAAATAACATTTGCTTCTTCCAATGCTTCTTCCTTGACCAACCACTATAAAGTTGCGTATTATTTTGCAAAACTTATTTATCAATGATTGTAATTGATTAAGAAATTTAAAGGATACAACTTGTCCTCAAAGGTTACATTATAGGAAATGAGTTAAAATTTAAAGAGAAAATTATAAAATGATTAAAAATAGTTTCACTCGTTGAAGAATAAATAAAAGTTTACATTTTATATTTTATTTACCTTTAATATGTTTCAATGAAGACACCTAGCATATATTTAAAAAAAAACATTAAAAAATCATGGTTGTTATTATATTTTATGTGTTATTATTTTTTCTTTCTTGTTTTTAAGAAATGTTAACTTGTACACACTAATAGTTATCTTTTCTATTTAATAAAAATTTTCCATCTATATTGATATGATTTCAATCACAAAGGACATATGAACCGAGGAAGTGTCAATAATCACCATCTTAGTGAAATTGATAGCTAACTAGCAAAGATTCCTGAGAAACTCTTACAATTAATATAATGTACTAATACAAGAGCCAACATTGGGATTAGTCGAAATAGGGGTGCCGACATACATTTGTGGAAAGTTAGAAATGAAGTTAACATTATCACTACCATTTACCAATTTCTCAATTTTTATCTGGTTTCAAGTGTTTAATTTAATAATTAAGTCTTTCTTATTAAGAATTAAATAATGATAAATTATGAGTCTTCTACCTTCCATTGCAATGATATGGAATGGATTTCACTTCATACTTGAAATTTTATTTTTAAATTATAAATTACTTAACATAGGAAATTATGAATTCCCTTCAATAAAGGGATAAAGGGCCACAAAGGCTACAAATTTGATCCTTGTTAGAGAGGAAATTTAGTTACAATGATTTGGGTGGAAATTTCAAAGGGGTTAAGGATTTATTAATAGAGGTGATAAGTATGGTGGGAGATTTTAACATTGGAGACTTTATTCCTTATTTGGATCGGATTGATTTGTAAGGTATCAATTGGTGTATTACAAACACCCATAAAATGGTCTATGGAAAATAGATGACAACATTTCGTATTACATGGCCATTTCCTTGAACTATTAAAAAGAGAAAGAGATTCATAATAAATATATCAATGATGTGATTCTCCACATGATAGAGATCGACACCAAATCACAAGGGAGAACATCAAGGTTCTTGTTATTGTATGTCTCTTGGGCCTTTGGTATTTATTATTATTTATTATTCTCATTTGGTATTTTATTATTATTTATTATGTTCATTTCTAAACTTTAGTCAATCATCATTTTGTATTAAATATATTTGTATTTGTATGAAACATGTTTTGGGTTGGGTTGGGGATGATATTAACTACATTAGAATGGAAAATGACTAAGACAATCAAATATCCCCATGAAGTGAAGAGATTGTAGAAGGAAATTGAAGGGGCAGTCAACAAGAATTGTAAAGTGAATGATCCAAATATAGAAAGAACAAAATACATTTATTGTGTGGCGAGCGAGACTCTACGATTATACCTAGTGTTACTGCTAGTGACTCCTCATCAATATGTATAGGTTATGACAATAGGAGGATACAAAATACCAAAGAAAATAATTGTGATGGTAAAAATATGGGATATAGAAAGGGATCCCAATGTGTGGGGGGTATATTCTTCCAAATTCAATCCAAACATATTTATTGAGGGTGGAATTATTGATTCAATAGGTGCATTAGAATTCAATATTATCTAGTTTAGGTTAGGAAGGAGAGCATGCCTAGGGGATCCCATGTCTATTACTACAAATCATGATTCCACTTTATTGTGTGCCCCTTAACTAAACCTTGTGAGTGACCAAATCCATGGTCTACACTCATGGAAATGTACAACCTCTGGGTAAAAGTGTTAGGTTCCTACCCTAACTCCCCTGACGGATGGTCTATTTTCAGAGTTCTATTAGTCATTTTTGGGCCTTTTATGTATTTTGAACCCAATGGTACAGTCATTAAATTCATTGGAGTTGAGTAGTAACTTGTAAAAAAATATTTGACAAACTAATCCCAAAGATCCTAGTCCATTGATGGAGGCTCAAGGAGATGTATCCCAGTTGGGGGTGAGCTCCTTTATCATGTCGTTCTTGTTGTGAGTGTTTGCTGGTTTTTATTTTCTGCAAGTTATTTTTGTTGTTTTATTTATGTAAACAACATATTTAACCTTTTAAAAACCTCACACATAAACACATAAAAGAGGCATAAACTTGACACATAATTTCTCTTGCACAACTAAGACATTGAGGAAGGTCCTGAAGTTTATTTTAATAGAGTAGATGGTGCTTTCATAGCATAACAACTCAGCCCCATATTTTCAGATCATGTGGTATCAGAGCATATTTTTTCTCATTTGATTGCCATTGATAGCTAGATTTTTATCTGTTGGTATTATTGTGCAAGTTTTTTGTTGAAGTTTGATATCTTGCAAAGATGGAGGAAGCTTCAAATAGTAAGAGTTCTCATACATCTTCATTAGCCAAGTTCTTTGACAAAGAGATGTTGGAGGAGTTTCTAACCATGAGATATGTGGTGCAAGAGATGTGGGAAGATAGAAAGGAGAGCATTGTCCTTCAAGAGCAATTGATGTCCATGAAGGAGGAGAAGCACTAGCTTCTTGAAAAGTGGCATGAGATGGAGAATCAACTCTATGAGGCAAAGGAAACCCTTACGAAGTACATGCATGAACATGAGGTATGTAATGTTGGTTTTTCTTCAAATTCCTCTCAAGATGAATGCTTTGGTGTTTTTGAAAATCACACTAGAGGAATAGGGTCCAAGTTATTGTTAAAAATGGGCTATGAAGGTAGAGGGTTAGGCAAGCATGCACAAGGCATTGTTGAGCCTATTATTGTTGAGGAGAGGCCCAAGTATAGGGGTCTTGGATATGAACATAAAGATGGAGCAAATTCCAAAGTTGAGGAGACGAGGGAAATAGTTCCAAGAACAACTTTTGTTGCAATTTCAATCCCTCAAGCATGCAAAGTTTGTGTTCAAGATGAATGCAAATGTATGAAACAAAAGATTTCTGACAGCCATGAGGACAAGAACACTTTTTTTGGTCTTCAAAAGAGAGCTAGTAACTCTTCAAATTCACCTCCTCAAGAAGGCGATAAAGGTGAATGTTCAAGGCATATTTCTACCTATCATTCAGTTTCTTTTCATTATGTTAAGCATGGTAAATTTGCATGTAAAAATGGAAAAAAAAGTCCATGTACATATTGTGGTTTAGATAACCATCATGTTTCAAGATGTTGTAAAAGATTGACCACATTCAGGAAACTTTCCAAGAAAGGGCAACTTGAAAAGAGGATGTAAAATATTTGCACTCACTGCCAAAAGAGGGGTCATCTCATTGACCAATGTTGGACATTGCATCCAACCACTCATTCACATCACAAGAGGCAGATGGATAAAGAGACTGACGAGAATGGAAGAGGAGATTCCATCATCGATGTGAGTCAAGATGATTCACAAGAAGATGATTTTCAGTAGAAAAAGTCACCATTGACTTGGCTTGGTAAGAAATGGTTAGATTTCTTGAACAAGTAAGGCTTGGATTTCTTTGTTTGTAAATGAATATTTCAGCCTTATGTATGCATTTCTGTTGAAAGTATGACAAGTTGAAACGATTTATCACAACTTGTATGATGCAAGTTTGCATGTGAATGCAATTCATTTGAAGGCTTTCTTGTTGTGCACAACTTCGCCAGGAGGATGTAAAAGATGGGTATGATACTCACTTATTGCAGCCATTTGGCTTTTCATTTCATCTCTTATGTACCCACATGTTTTTGGACTTATGTACTTATGTTTGTACTTGAAGGAGAGTTGAAGAGATATGCACATGCATGCGATTTTGTATGTGTGTAAACATTGAACTTGATGATAGTTTCACTGTGATTGACTCATGATTGTAACATGGTTGTGTATCATGAATGTTGACTTTTTGAATGTTGATATGTTTCAAATGAATCTTGACTTGTGTCGATGTTGTCTTGATGACTATGTTGTGTCGATCATATCTTTCAACTTATGTTTAATCGATGGTGTTTGTTGGCTTGTAAGTCGATTTAGAGTACACCAAGATGTAGGAAAATGCCATGTACTTTGATGAAGTATAAGATGTGACCGTTTGCTTGAAGAGAAAAAAGACTTTGTTGGCATCCTTTTTCAGTCTTGTATCAAGTTTGTTTTCAAGATTGATGGTTTTCTTGGTTTGTGACAAGATGTCGTAGGAAAGTTTTTGCAGCCATTGTAGAGAGGATTGTGTTAATGCCAAAGAGTTCACAAGAGGGACTTGATTCTCAGTGGAAAGGCTAGCAGTCTTCCAAGCACAAGAGAATAGTGGGTCAGTAGCAGCCAGAGAACAGTGGTTGAGGGACATAGCCAATTGCAGTGCAAGGCATGTCAAGGTACTCATGTGCTTGCCATAAAGACTTTTCAGGTAGAATCAATTGATAAAACTTGGAAGAAGAAGAGTATTGAATCTCAGGCAGATAATCATTAGCTTTTGTGGGTCCAAAAGCCTTTCAGTGGGAAGGTGTGATCAGAATCTGGACCAGGGGTCAAATTTTAGCCCAAAATCAAATTGTTTGGAATCACTTCAAATCAAATAGGAGCGTAGGCCTTGATGTTACAAACCCAATTCACTTCAAACGGGGTAAAACAAACATCAGATGATAGATATATCGCGTTCTGTTCGATTTGCCGAACATCCAAAAAAAATGTTGACTGTATAGTCTGTATAGGTGATGATGTGGTAGGGCCGTACCTCACACATGGTAGTGATGATGTGTCAGATGCTAACATGGCAAGTGGTGATGTGGAAAGTGTTGAGTTCACAAGCATTTATTTGACAGGACGTGGGCGAATCATTTTGAAACACATGGCGCTTTATTGGCAAATTTGGGAGCTGCCATGTGGCCCAGACATGGGCTATCATGCGGCACCTAGTTTTGGTTATGGTGTATAAAATTTTATGGATTCTATGAGATTCAAATCTTGGACGTCCACAGATATGCAAAGTCTTGGCAAGGGCTAGCCAACTGGTGCGCCACACAATGTTTCTTAATCTTTATATGACTCACATTTTATTTAAATTAGCAGCCATGGTGTAGTTTAAAAGTAATGTGGAGTCCGTGGGATTTGAACCATGGACCTCCACACATGGTGAAAAGTCTTGGCAAAGGTTGGGCTACCAACAAGCCCACACGTTGTTACTTACCATGTAGCAAATCACATTAAATTTAAGTTTAAACTATGGTGAGTTTTGACGGGTTCACATGTGCACCTCCCATGTGACCACCCAATAGAGCATGTTGTTTCAAATGGATAGTCCACGGGCCTGAAACGTGGCGTGCCCACATTGAATCTTGCAAACGGTGCCTATTTTGACACTGGGACGTGGCCATATGGTCCCCCATGCGTCCAACACCTCCGTGAATTGGGGGCTAGTTCTACTAACGGTGCTACATTATGGCATGAATTGTGGAAACAGTGCGTGTGCTAGGTTTAGGCATGGGAAATTCCCAGAAGCCAGGTTACTCACACAGGAGGTGTGACTTGGCGAACCAGAGACAGTAAGCTTGAAGGAGGAAAATGGCAGGAGGCCTATCTTCTTCATTTTTTGGCCAAATGAGGTGCCGAAAAATCTCATCTAGGGGTTTTTGAATGTTCTGAATCCATTGGCACTATTTTCAAATACATTTGGAGACTTATTCCAGATATTTTTCTACCTTGAAGTTTCAGGAGCTCTAGGGAGCTTAGGGCCCCCATTGATGGAGGCCATGCTCAAATGAGCCCAAGTCTATTTTCTATGATCGAATAGTCATTTTTGACTAACTGTTATGCTTTGAACACATTGGGATAGGCTTCAGAGGCATTTGAGGACTTTTACAGGTCTTCTTTCCATAAGGAATCTCAGGGAAGCTCAAGGCCACATGTAGAAGAGGTCATGCCCGTATGAGCCATGGTCTGTTTTCAGAGTTCTATTAGTCATTTTGGGGGGTTTTATGTATTCTGAACCCAATGGTACATTCATTAAATCCATTGGAGTTAAGAAACAACTTGTAAAATAATATTTGACAAACTAGTCCCAGAGAGCCAAGTCCATTGATGGAGGCTCAAGGAAATGTAGCCCAGTTGGGGGTGAACTCCTTTATCATGTTGTTCTTATTGTGAGTGTTTGCTGGTTATTATTTGTTACAATTTATTTTTTCTGTTGTATTTATGTAAACAACATATTTAACCTGTTAAAAACCTCACACATAAACACATAAAATAGGCATAAACTTGACACATAATTTCTCTTACACAACTAAGACATTGAGCAAGGTCCTAAAGTTTATTTTAATGGAGTAGAGGGTGCTTTCATAGAATAAAAAGTCAGCCCCCTATTGTCAGATCACCCCCTTACTTAGATACTTTATTAATTTATTCAAGAACACCTTCCTTGAATAAGGCCCATTAAATAATCAATTAATAGTTGTTCATTGTAAAAGGGTCAATAAGGCCCCAATTAGTTAGTCAACCTTCATTATAATTTGTCTTGTAGGTAGTTAATATTCTTTATGGATAGCTATATATTGAGTAGAAGGTTATGCAATGTTTTGTAAATAATTGTTATTGTATTTGGAGATTTTCTCTAATAGGTTTCTCCCTTGAAGAGGCGAGTGGATATAACTATCCAGTTTTTATAATCAAGAGATATTTCTCAAGATTTATCTATTTTCTCTTATGTCCTTGGGTTTTACACTACATTTTATGTGAATGCTCTAATTTTTTTGGGTTAAGTACATTGGAAAATGTGTCACAATATTTTCAAACTAGAACATGAAAAATGAGTGCTTGTAGGTATAAATATGAATGGTATTCCTCCTCTCCTGGTGTTACGAGGTAAAAATTCCATACAACCACATTACCCATGTGTTGACTGATGAAAAAACATATTCCCTATGCCCGCACACATTGAATTCAACACATTAAATAGTTCTATAATTATAAATTAAGGAACATTTTATTCATATCATATTATAATATCCTAATTTAATTCATAGTCCATAGAATGTTGATGCAATCCCATGTCAATGTAGAACTATGGATTTTTGTCCACACTAGGAAAACCATTAGTGGCACTTGGAAATTAATGCATCTAAAATACATGTATATGTTCATTTCAACATTTCACAACCATATGAATCGATAAGGTAAAAAAGATCATATAAATGCACATTTTATCCATCCATGTTGTCATATTATCATAAATAGAAATCATAAAAAAATTAAATAAAACCAATCAAAATAGTTACGAAGTTTGATTTTAATCATCATAAGACATGCCAATAAACCATGTCATTTCATAAACAAAAATTCCCTTAAATAATAAGATCCAATCTATCAAACTAGTCAAAGAAATTCATGCACTACACTAACATTATATGAACAAAGGGAGTTGTGTTCAATTGAGACTAATCAAAATTCACTATGTTTGGCCATAGTTATTATAATTGACTAACTAATAGTAGATGAGAAAATTCAATTGTGATAAACAATGGTTGATCATGATTGACTATGTTTAACCATAGTTACTATAGTTGATTATGGTGAAGTATATTTACTAAGGTGTTGATGGGCGTTTATGACACACCGTCAATGAGAAGGGAAGATCCAGACCGGGGTTGTCTATTTAACCCAAGCCATTTGGGATAATCTACCATGGCAGGTTATATGGCTCTCTTAGCAACCTAGGATTCTAAAAAAACTAAAATATGTGAACTAACTAAAGATACAATTCTATCGCCCAAAGGGGTTGGATCCAATGGTGGAAAGCGAGGAGTTTTTCACCTTTGGGCAAGGTTCAATTCTCGTGAGGGATTTACCTGGAGCCATGGGGACACCTTGAGGTAGTGGTTGCACCCAAAGATACTATAATAAATGGTATTGTGACCCGTGCACACATAAGTGGATCAAAGCCCACCCCCATGTCCTTCAACTTTTTTAAGAACCAACAGTGGAGCGGGTGGTTAGCCCGGTCCTACTAGTCCGTAGCTTGGATAAGGTTGGGGGTTCAACTCCGGTGGAGACCCCAATATTTTACACAAACTAGCAATGGTCCCCGATGTGTAGGACAGTCGGCGACAGATTTTGTTGTTAAGCCACTCTGTGTTGAAAAGTCACCGGTTCGAAACCTGTGGGGAAAAAAAATCCAACCATGTTAAGGGTTGGTGTGGCTCAGGCCGGGTGCGATCCCCGGGTGATTTTGACAGCTTATATGCCCCTGAGTCGTGGTTTCTCAAGCCATGGGTTAATCCTGATGCCAACAGGTTCGACCACATTAACAAACAAAAAAGAAGAAGATACAATTCTATCAATTGACACATTAACTACAACCACTTAAATAATAGTAGTACAATAGATAGGTACAATTACAAGGTTTAAATAAAGCCTCATGAAAATTATTTCTTTCAACTAATGGATCAAAACAAGATAATAACTAAAAGAAGTTGTCCTAGTACTTTAACTGACAAACTAATAAACAATGAGTGAATACAATTGAAAATGATATGATGATAATGGACAAAGAATTTAACGTTTAAATGATGAAATAATTATTCATTTATAAATCAACGAATTAAATAAATCATAAACAAACTAACCTTACGTTGATCAAGAATACTAAGCTAGATTCGTCTATCTGTATTTTTATAAGCTCCACTTAACCTGTGTAAAGTATAAATCTATGATAAAAGAAAGAATGATACTTCCTGAAAAACTCAAAGAAGTCTTTTATATTTCTGGAACAAGTCTATGTTTATAGAAAGACAAATGATTTTATCTCATGTGACTTTAAAATGTCCAATAACATAAAATGAAAGAAACTCCAATTCTTAACCAATGGTATTACCAGCTACCTAACATTAGATTTAAACTCAAAATGTTTGGGTAGATGATGAATCACAGATATCAACAAAACCTAAATATAATGAACCACATAAAACAAAACATAACATGAAATGTTATATGGAGAACAATCTAAAGCTAGTTCAATATTTTTAGTTATATGGAGAACAATCTAAAACATAACATTGTACATTCTACAAAAGGACAAAATACAAAGAGTAAATTGTATCCCATATATTTTTAGCATAATAATTTCATCATAAGGTCCAAAAGGAATCCCGAAGACCAGTAACTCACCAGTGTTTAAAGAAAACTTTTGGTTGTCTTGTATAACATTGCTCCAACAACCTGTCTGTTAAGATAAATATATAGAAGAAGGTTGTATAATTCTAATATTGTGACAATGTCAGGATACAAATCACTTTGACTGAAAATTTAAATCTTATTTAAATGCAGAAAGAACAACCTTCAAATCATGATCCTGATTGAAGATATAATAGATTAATCGATAATAAGAAAAATCTCAATTGAACAATTATATATTTACAAATATGAATTACATGAATAAACTCAATATAATAAAATATTTGTATCAAAGTAATAATATCACCAAGATCAAGATAATTTGGATAATAGACTCTTAAAGATTGAAAAAAATAATACATAAATGATAACAATTAACCATGTATTGATAAAACAGACTAAAGCTAATTTAAATCAATGCATAATCAATTACTCAAAGAATATGAAGATATTATAACAAAATTAAAACCCTTTTTCTCACAGGACAAAAGTCATTAATAAACTTGGAATTTCATATTCTTCTTCGAAAATGCTCATCCATTCTCCCAAAATTCCAGCCATCCATTACTCCATTTGAGAATAAAAAGTTTACAAAATAAATAATATACAAAAAGGAAAGGATAAGAATCCTCTGAATTTCTTGGATCCCTTGGGCTCTGAACTTTCTCATATATTTATGCAATAAATGAATAGTCTGGGTGTCACTAATAATTTCCGCTACCTAAAATTTTCTTCGTAAAGAGACACTAATATCTCTCAAATCGTGCATTTTTTTTTTTCAAATATCTCAAGTAAGCTAAATGGGTCCACTCTGCAGATGGGTTTTCAACCATTTCTTCAGATTCCTCATGGTTTGGATGCAATCAATCCCACACAATCATTTGTCTATTCTTGAACGCATTTCCAAATATTATTTGTTGTTGCTCATAAATTATTTGTCTCAATCCAATATTATTTTTGGATCAATTATATTGAACATATTTAGATAATAAAATCTATAAATGATCAGATCTGTACTAGATAAATGATAATAGAAACCTGTGAAATAGAAAGAAACAAAATTAATAACCTAAAAATTGTGAATAAAACAAAATCTAGAACAATAAAATTAAAATGAATTTAAACTAACTACAAGTTCTAAACAAAAATAGATTATATTTTCCTTTCAAATATGATCTTAAAATTATAGAAGCTTCAAGTTGATGGAGAGGAGAAAAGTATTAATTTTGGGTTTTCACAAAATCAAACAAATGATAGATAATTCTTTTTTTTTTTTAAATTAGATGCAAACTGACAAAATAATTTAATTATTTAAACCTACCAAATGATTTTGTGAAAATGATTGCTAATGAGAAAATGATGAAAACATAATCATAATTTAAATGAAATTAAATAGTTGATAAAAATTAATGTTTTAGATTAAATTAAGGTTTCTATGTTCGTCTCTCCCTCATTCAAATTTGATCAAATGTGAACAAATGTCATAGAAAAGATGTGTCACAACAAAATTTCTTCCTGTAAAATCATTGTTATTAATCCATGTCTTCAACCAAGCCATTCTAATAAAAGATAAATTCAATAAAGAAGAGGTAATAACAAACTCTCAAATTATCTTCGTACTCATCATGGAATAGCGGATCAAGAAGCTAATGAAGCTGTCTCCCTAAGCAAGGGATCTCTTAAACTTAATAATGCTCTTAGTCTTTGTATTTTACCCTAGGTGTATTGCTTCAAATGGTCTCTGTTGCGTTCTGAGATTTCTTGGGGGAGTTCTGAACTTGGAATTGAGACTTCTCAGGTGGAATTTGTTAATTCATTTGCACACGACTCTGCGCATTGGATCGAGCGGCCCTTTTGGAAGTGGAAGCTATGAATTGGGCCTTTCCCATTGTCCTTTGTTCCTCTACTCTGGGTATATGGCATCCACCGAAGGCTCAGGTGCCTCCTCATCGGACCCATGGGCAGAAAGGGAAGCCCAGATTACCGCTCTTCGTAGGAGGGTTCGTCGCCATGGCCAATTTCTCCAGCAGCTGGATGAGCTTGGGGGAAATCGTTTGGATGAGCTTGAGACTAGGCTATTTGAGAAAATAGATACTCTGCAAGCCAAGATTCACAAGTTGGAGAATGAGGTGTGTAATCTATCTGATGGGAAGCATAGGCATCGGGGTGATCATCTGACGACATCCAAGAAGAAAGAAGGGACTGCTACTACCAATTATAGTTATTCGGGTTCTGGTTTCTAGCTCTTAGTTTTTGTTTGGTGTTAATTTTAGCTCAAGACTGTATAAGCCTGATTTTGTCTCTACRGGATTTTAGTTTTTTGGTTTTTGGAAAGATCTGGTTAAGTTTCAAACTTTTAAGATGTAAACTTCTTGTGGCTCAGCCACTGTTTTTTATTATATAAAAAACCTACCCATTCTTGTTAAAAAAAAAACAAAATCTCAAATTATRAAGCTCATCCATGAACATCAAAACTCTGTAGAAAGAAAAAAGAAATGGCATTTGAATTTCATGAAATTCAAACCAAACAAAATAAAATAATATAAAATAAAACCAACCTCGAAACAAAGAAAACCAATACCAATCCAATCAAGTCAAAGGGAAGAAAGAAGAAGAATCCAAGTAAAATTTCGAGGGACCCTAGATTTTGATTAAAAATAAAGAAGGGGGTTGTTGGGGCCCAAGAAATGGAGACTCATTGGGCGAAGCAGTTATCTATGATCTGGTAATATTTCATCTTAGAAATAAAAGAATAAGACTTGAAAAAGGATTTAAGCTTCTTGAAATAAATTCACTTTGAAACCATATAGTATTATGATAAGCTCAATGTTATAACCGGATAATAGAATTTTCTTTGCAGGGGATTATAACCTGAAATAATGTCTTGATGAAAGAGTCACTATGTTTATAAAAGGACTTCAATACTGTTGATAGAGCCACTACTTCCAGCATACGTCCATAGCCTCGACAGAGATATCATTTAACCCACTCAAATTCTTTAATCCCATCCAATAGTTGTATCCACATGACATATACTTGCATAAAAGTTAATTTAAAAGAATATAGCTACTACCTCTTGACCCTACATTGCTTCGCTGCCAGCAGGCCTGTTCAGTACCCTGAAAAAGTTGTCTTGGTATCATGTGTGCATTTACCTGCTACTAGCAAGCATGTTCAGTACCTAGATGGGTTTACACACACTTCCCACACTTAAGTTATTTCAACCCTCTTATGCCACTTTTAAATAATAACACAACTATAGGTTTATTGATGGCAAAGGGAGAGGGGTGATACTGTAGGTTAATTGCAATACAGGTGAATAGTTGATCATGTTATTTATTTTCTTTCAAAACTTAAACTTTTATCATGGTTTAGAGATTTTAGATTTCATTTAAGAAATCATCTAAAGAATGAGGAAGCACTTAAAAGTGATTCATTAATAATATGGATGACATAAAAAGTTTAAATACCATCATAATTCTCAAATATTTAAATCACATCTCTCATGTAGTACTCTGGCAAAGAAAATTTGAGGACAAAACAAAAGTGACAATTGACTTAAAAATCAATTGTCTGAGCTATATCTTAATATCATGACCTCTTTGAACTATTTCAAATTGCTTGAAAAATACAAGTCTTGAAATGAATGCTTCCTTCCGACGATTTCTCTTGGATCAACATTATAATGGTTCAAAAAGACAGACAAGAAAAACAAATTCAATCAAAGAAATAAAAAAAAGCAAAAAAAACACACAACAAACCAAATCATATTTTATTAATGGAATTCAAAATCGGAAGTGCATAAAAAAAACAAAATCGAAATAGAAAAAAAACACTTTCAGAAACAATTTTGGCCAAAGATAAACCCGAGATTTGGGATCTACTAGCATCCCCTGTAAAATAAAGAAAGAACTAAATCATATAAAATCTCATGTGAGAGCAAGTTCTTTTCTTAAGATAGCGATGCATAAGATGTTACTTTGACCAAGCATTATTATTAAAAATAGAAGGTTTTAAAAACAAATAGAAACATCCTTATTAAGATGAGTGCAGTCCTACTCGTGACACCTTGGATCAGGGTTGAATTCAAGTGAATTGATAGTTCAATTTTAATTATCTCTTTTCTTTTCATTTTACAATTTCCATGATGATAATGTTTTTTTGAAAATAAATATTCAACGAAAAAGAAGAGAGAAAAGGATTAAAGTGGACTTCCCTGACAACATTCATATTATGGTTCTCTTGGTGTACCCACTTTTGTTCATAAATGAATTAAATTACAAAAAGAAACATTCAGAAAGAAAACCTACTCCTAAACCTACTCCTAAAGGAAACCTACTCCTAAACCTACTCTAACTACTAAACAAATCAAAATACTAAGTGAAGTCATGCTTCTAATGTAGTCATCAAAGTAACTCCAATCTTGCAATGAAAAAAAATCGAATATTAGTAACAAGAATGGTAGTATATATAAATATGAAAAAAATACATCATACTTACCTTTATCATAATCATTTAAAAACAAATCAAGAATGACCTTACCATTCCCTTGAACATTATTTCTGTATGAATCCTCCATCCATTTTGAAATTTTGTCATTATATGGGTCACAAAAGCATGAAAAAATGAGATTGTCAAGCTTGTGAGAGTTATGGGGACCTGACAAAACCATCGGCCTAGACTGAAGTGTCCCATCCTCCCGACAATTTTCCTTTCGTTCCATATTTTCTCCATCTGAAGGATATAAAATGAGTGTGTCAAAGTTACCTCCTTGATCTCCAAATAAGGTAAAGACAATCTTACCATTCCCCAGGAACTTTTCAAGATATGAATACTCCAACCAATATGCAATCCTATCATAATACATGAAATTACTAACATGGGATTATTCAAAAGAATTCACATATGACAAATATTCCTGATGAGGATAAAGTATTAGATTACCATGGAAAGAATCTTGTAAAAAGGTCAGATGAAGATTGCGAGAAATTATAATGATTTTCGATTGGAAAAGAAGTGTCCCATTCTCTTTAAACTTTACATTGAACTCAGATACTTCAAGATTAACTATTTGAGGTGAACTAAATGAAATAACCAACATTTTTGAATAATTATCATTGGTAATAGTATTTGGTTGATTATACTTTTCAAGCTCAAATAATTGATCATGGAAAAATTTAGATCCTTCTTTAAACACAAATTGAGATGAATCAATGGAAGATGCAATTTGAGACTCTTTCAAATAATTTCTTGATTTACCCATGAATAATTGATGAGAATAAAAATTAATATGTTCATGGGAAGAATTATTTTCCTCTTTATCTTCTATTTGGTAATCTCTATTAATCTGTACCTAATTATATAGTGCATAATTCATTCCAAAGTGATCTGGAACACATGATTGCATAACACGAGGATAAAAAATATCAGGGTACAAGGAATAATATGTAGAAGAGCTGAGGAGAAGAAATGCATCACTTGAAATGATCAGAATATGTGTTTTGAATTGCATTTTTGTTCCCTCTCCTTGTATAAATTGATCAACCTCTGTTGTATGCTCTTTTAAAGAGTATGAGACAAATTCTAAGAGACAATTTTTTTCATCATAAAAGGGTGAATGCGAGAGAAAATTACTAGAATTAGATGATTCTATTGGACACACCTACCACACTTAGAGGAGGGGTGAATGAGTGTGGAGATATTTTTCCCAAAACTTCCCTCTTACACAAAACTCCTTAGTTAACATTAAACATTTACTCATTACTTATTGATTTCATTTATAACTAGTTAGATGGGAACATATATCAGCAATATATCATCAATAAGTCATCACCACAAGGAACACAAAGAACACAATATGTATGTACAATTTTTCTTTTTATTATGGACAACAATCCGTGGGTTTTTCAGCAACAACTGAATATAGTACAACTCTACAAGAGCACCAACTCTATAATGCAAGACTCATCTTACACACTCATCACCAGCTGAGATGAGGCAACAATCCTCAACATATATCAATCTACAATAGGTACGTGACCTGCCAGTAGTGTAGACCGCGTGTGTACGCACCCTAGCTCACTACACCCCGTGTGTGTACGCAGCCAGTGTATCCAGCAGCCTGCGTATACCTTCTGAACTATTAGGGTTTATCCTTCAAGATCAACTCAGATCCTCTGCAACCAATATATCATTCTGACTATCCAATATAACCACCATCCAGTCACAACACATCCAAGCTTTCCAATAGTCTACTCATGCTCCACAATCAATCAATATGAATGCTATCTCAATCATGTATAAACACCTAGTATACCATAGAAATCATGTCACCACTGAATCACAAGAGTATTGCTCACTCCATCAACCAAATCAACCAGATTGAACCACATCATAGAATCCATACCAAGAATTCCCTAAGAATTCACATCACATCAAACAATAGTATCCATCAATACAATAATGTAACCATACCAGTGTCTCAGTGGCATATCTGAGCCCATAGAATGCAGATCTGGAACCTTCCACAGTATTCAACAGGAAGTCATCAGATCAAACACAAATCTCCATGATTTTATCACTGTGCGCACCCTGTCCTCATACATCCCACATATGTACGTGCCCTGGCCCATTACAACCCGCGTACACCTCAAAAACTAGGGTTGTTGAAGCTACGAGACTTTTTCCATCAAGATCTTCGATATTTCCGAAACTTTGTTGCATCCATGAGATCCTCCTCTCACTCTCTTCCTCAGAATAGATCTTCAATCATGCTCAAGAGATCCACACTAAAGCTGCTCTCACAAGAATCTCTCCATTGATCCACAAAAAGGATGCTTGCATGAGTCCATAGCTATATTATTTATACTTTCATCCTCTAGGTCAATCAACCCTTCTCTAGGTCACTTAACCTATTTTCCTTATTTTAGGGTTAACCACTTTCCATAAATAGAAATTTTTCCAATACTTTATCATTTAAATATTCCTTCTTGATTTTGTCACTTCTCTTTACTATTTAAATAATCCACCTTGACTTTGTCACTTTACTTTATCATTTAAATAATGATTTCTTCTTTTAGGTCACTTTGACTTTTTTGACCTTGGGGGCTTCAAGCCTTCATATGGGGGTCTTCCAAATTCCTAAGGCCATAACTCTCAAACCGTGAGGAGTTATGTGACATTCCACATACCAACGGAAATGGAATGACAAGCACTATCCATATATGATATTTTCACCAACAACGTTATTGATCTTTATCTCATTATTCCACATACAAGTATGGGTCCTCCAACCATTCTTCTAGGATAACTCAATCTGCAAAGCGTCTTCCCATGAGAGATTTCACCATAAGGGGACCACTTTGGAGTTCATCCATTTGTGCACATTATCAATCATGATAAGACAATAATGAGTCATATTTTCATCAAACCAACTATGCATCATATATCAAAGAATCCATCTTTATCATGTATCAATGACAACTCATTGATCCATCTTCATCTATGCATCATATCAATGATCCATATTCATCAATTGGTTTCCACTTTGACATCTATCATTCTCATCAAGGATAATTCATCATATACATTTTTCATCAATCAACAACCAATCAAGCCTATCAATCAATCCACTCACTTGACATCAATCAATGACATAAATCAATCAAACCATTGGCATCAATGAAAACATGATCCAACATATTCATTATTAGTTTGACCAATGTTGTCATCTCCCACTAATTGATCTTGAACCTGTTCACATGAGTGAGGGTAAGTTTTACTGACAAAAATATTACCAAATTCACATTCCATCTATTTTACTTCAGAAACAATTGTAATATCTTGGAGAGTTTGACCAAGGTCTCCTTTTGAATTCAATGTTCCTTCCTCAATAGAAAAATACATTGTTGGCAAAGACATATCAGAAGCCATAATTGTATCTTGTAAAATGTCATGTTGCTCCTGATCTGCCAAAATGAAAGAAGTTGACAAAAAATGTGGTGCTTTAATGACTTCAAGATCATCATGAACTTTTAATCCATCTCAAGATTGAGTATTAGTGCTCAATTTAGATTGGTTAACAATTAATTGATCTTTCTTGTCTGAGAAAGTAACGAGATATTGAAACCATTCATCATTAAGAGGCATTTATTTCAAAGGGAATATAGTACAAACATGTATGAACCTAATTCCAAAATCATTGAATGATTCATCGTTTTCTTTCCTTAAGAAACTTAGTTCTTCACTTAATTTGTCATAATCATAATTGTTAAAATCTAATAAAAACTCAATTACAAACTCAAAAAAAGAATGAATCAAATTAGCCAAAAAATATTCAAACCAATATTTAACCCGACCTCGGAAGGCGAGAGAAATCAATCTTCATATAACATTAGGATTAATGATACTATGTTTTAGACATTTATAAAAAAAATTAGAAATATGGTCTACTGCAGATGTGTTCCCTTCACCATTAAAGGTGAGTTCTGAAAACAGATCAACTGTCTTGTTGGGAATAACTATGTAACATCCCTCTCTTGTGCACTAAGCGAACTTACTCTTTGACGAGACATGCTCGCAAGTGATCTAGATTATTATGATATTAAAACATTGATTTTGATTATCAGGCGTTATGGGTTGATGACATATTTTTTTACTTCATTGACATAGATAGGTGCTATTGATTTGGTTTTACTGAGTGTACAGGATTTTGGACCTTGAGAATGCAAAGGCATCGATGGAACCCCTTGGACTCCGGATCGAGTTGGAGAGTGAACCATTGGGGGTTTTATTTTTTTATATGTGATATTAGTGCATCTGATTAGATGATATGATTATGGATAAATTGTTGACATGATTCGTTGATGATGCAGGCTGACGATGGATTTCTGACCAGACTCACATGTGGAGTAGAGGGGTCATGCACGACTACCAGAGATGTTCAGGGAGAGGTGTGGATAGTATCCCTACTACATCCTACTAGCACTCTCTCCATGGCTCGAACTGTAGGTTAATGTTTACCTAGTTCGAGAGGACCCATGATGCTATGAGGGAAGACTGTGACAATCGTTCACGATGATTCTAAGGGTCGTGCAATAAGGTGGGGGCCTTATTCCTTAGAGCCCCTTAGTCTCCCACAAGTTCACCTAGTGGAGTATTGACTCCAAGGGTTTTTGATGTCTACCAAGTTAGTCAAGAGGTGAATGGCACCCTTGGAGCATGTGGTGCATCCTGAGGGGAACGTCGCAGAAGAAAAATTGAAAGAGGCGAGTGGCACCCTTGGACCACGTAGTGTGTCTTGAAGGGCACATCGCGCAAGGGAAACATATGAGGCGAGTGACACCCTTGGAGCACCTAGTGCATCTTGAAGGGAACGTCACATTGTTAATGATAAATGAATGAACCTAGATGGCCTTAGGACTAATAACATGATAATTTTTTTTTAAAACAAATTCCCTATTAAAATGTCGCCCAACACAAAAATTAAAGTCTAGGTCTAAATTATACTAGTGACATAATTTTCTCTATCCTTATATATATATATATATATATATATATATTTTAAATATAAATAAAATAAATAATTGTTTTATTATATTATGATAATTAAAAGTTTATTAATTAAAAAGGGAAAATGAAAAAAGTTAATTTCTACACCTGCCAAATTGAGTTGTAAATGAAAACGAGAAGGAGGGAATTCTAAAATAATTAGGAAACTAGGAAATTAGGGAAACATAAAAAGAAAAGGGAAACACAAGGGAAAAAGTAGAAAGTCAAACTTAGTAAGGTATCTACCATTTAAGAACTTTCTAATTTAAAACTGAACTAGCAAATTAATATTGGGGAAAGTCGCTAAAACCTGTACGGGAATTTGGTGACACCTAGGAGCGATTCTAGGAGTGACTCTAGGTGGGTGAGGGAAATAAGGGTAAATAATTAATTAAAGAAATTAGTTTTTGGAGGAATGAAGGGGATGGGTGACGCATGTACGGGGAGGAATTTTTATGAATTAATTTATTAAACATTAAATAAAATGGGATTTGGGAAATTAAGGGACTTCGAAACTCTATATAATGAAGGGAGGAGAAGGATGAAGGATCTTTTTCTATTTTCATAACGTTACACTGCAAAAATATATACTTGACTGACTTAGCTTGTAGGATTTGGGATACCCAGCTCGGTGAGGAGTGGTAGCTTGGCCTTGTGAGGGAAGCTGGGAGCTAGTTGATTCTCTGGTTAGTGCGTGTGGCCCATTTATGGCTCAGGGGGATAAGGGGGAAGAAGAGTACCCCTAAAGTTGGCTGGGAGGTACTGGTGAAGTCTCATCAGTAGGCAAGTGAGAGTAGCACGAAGCACGTGGGACATCAACTCAGAGTGGGTGATCAGTCAATGATACACTTTGTTTATTTTGAATGGTAGATTGTAGTAGGATTTATTCTTTTGATCTGCATGTTTAATTGGGTAAGTAAATTAATTGGTGTAGCGTTCTAGTTGATGACTGAATTTTTCTCTAGCCTATAGCTCAATGAATGATTGACTCCCATGGCCTTTGATTCCTGACATGTCTTGACCTCCTTGTGGTGTATTGATTTGTGAGGATTGTGGTTGTTTAKCATTTCGTCCCTAGCTCATTAGTCATCGCCTGAGTAGTTGGCTAGGAGCCTAATCTACGGTTGTCACTTTGTCATTAATAAACCTATGGATCTCAACGGCCTTCTTTTATGTGTGTGGATGATGAGAGAAGGACGTTCCTGTCRGCCATCTAACTCTATTTTTTTCCTTGAATGATTGTTTTCTTGTGCCTTCTAGCAAAAGTACCTCTACATATGGATTTCTTGCATCCGTGTTGGTTTATCCCTATGTTGATTTCAATGATTTATCCCATTGGATATTTGCGTTCTCTTACTGTTGTCTACGTTGGATTGGTATTCTGGTAATGTAAAAGATTCAATTTCAGTCTACATTTTTATATTGGTATCCTAGAATGTAAAAATATTTAATTTCAATCTGCATTTATATGTTGGTATCCTGGAACTGGAAAAACAATTTAGTTTTTTCTTTCTGTTTTATATGAAGCTGGTTGATTATATTTCTACGTTGTCTTTTGTTGACGACACTTGCCTTTGTTGAACAACGATTTCCTTTTTGTTCTTATGTATTCAATTATGGTAGGAGATTTTCCATTTCTGGACTGAATTCGTGCATTTTAAAACTGCAATCTATTTCCTTTGGGGGGAGGCGAATTTTTGGCCTAGCGAATTATATTTCTGAAATTTTTCTTCCTCCACGCATTTCCTGTACCTTACCGGTTAATGGGGGCATTAGGTGGGAATTATTTTCACCTTTATGAATGAGACCTTCCCACCACTAGTCAATACGACGATTGACATTTCCAGACTTCCTTCAAAGCTTGACCGAGTCTGCATTTCGTTTGTCGCCCTGAAATTTCGCCCCTCACAGGTCTACATTTCATTTTTACTTTTGGGGTGATTTTTCCCTTGAATAAGACTACGTATTGCACTTGAGAAATACTGCTATTGAATACCCTTGTTGCTTGGCGATTTTCCCTCAAAGAAGACTGCGTTATGCATAAAAATTTATTTTTATTTGATTCCTGTCAATGCACACGATTTTGCAACTAAATGATCCTGCGTTTTCCTGTTAATGCCCATGGTTTTGGCAATGAATTATGACTGCATTTTTTTCCCGTGTTACCAACCACGTTTTAAATTTACCCTTACCTACATTTCAAATGACAGTAACTCTTAACCACGTTTGACATCTTGACTGTGGATTTATTTGAATGACAGATAAAATTTAAAACTATCTGCGTTTTCTTGTTATTGACCACGAAATTGTCGTTAAATTGATGACTGAGTGTTCCTGTAAATTACTCCGATTTTTATTTAATTATTAACCATGTTTTCCCAGGTGTTTAACCGATGAGCTACCTCTCCTTAAGATGAAATTTCATTTATCTACTAGGCAATTTTCCACTTTTAAAGACCGAGTAGTTGCTGGATTTTTCGTATTGCGTTTTTTTTCTTTTACCCTGAGGGCGTTCCCATGGCTGGATATTATGCTGCCATTTTCTTTATTAAGAGTGAATTTATGTAAATGACTCTTTTATCTGTGGTTTCCATTGATAATATTGTGTTTATGTAATGAATTACATTGCTCTGGTGATTTCCATTTTATGACTATAATATTCCACAATTACTGCTTTGTGTTTGATCCTCATTATGTTCCATTTAATGACGGCATGTGTTTTCCCACAACATGTAATTTAGCATTTGTATTGGATAACTTTTCCCTTAATTGCCTTTGATCAGTATAGCCTTTAAGTTGATTTGAAATCCCATGTTTAATTTACATAGTAGTTGCTTCAATGGAAATTATATTTACTCAGTACCTCAAATGATTAACTTATTTAGACAACCTCTTCAATGGTTTAGACAACCATTTAACTAATTTAGAACATTCTTGTCCTTCATATTTAACATTGATTAAACTAAACTTCCCGTAAGAATGTAAATTGGGTTATATTTTTAGCATTTACTTAATTAAGCAGGCTAAATTTGATTGCGTTAAGGTTAAATTGATGATACCTTGATGACAATTTATAAATTAATGTCGCTAACAAGCGTGATCATTGCAGCTCATACATTGATAATGTTATTGAATGTTTAGAGGGTTAACTGCTATGTGGGATGGTATTTGGTGATTAATCTTGGAATGCCAATTTAGATTTTCTTTAATGTTAATTTAAATTGGCGTATATTGACTTAATTGCAATTTAGAATTGTCGAATTCAATGTTAATATAAAATTGTAAATGGTGACTAATTGAAACTTAACTTACTATTAGATTGGTAATCTATGTTAAATTTAGACTATCAGTATGGACTATGTTAGATGTGATTAATGGGTAGGATGTTGACGAAGTCTTATGTTGGTTAGTGTCTTCCTTTTGTATTCCTTTGGTGTCTCGTCGAGATGTTGTTGGGGTTGGGGTGTGGTTTTCTTATCAGTATTCGGTTCCTAGCACATCAGATTTTCTAGAGTCCTCGATCCAGACAGCTTATGTTTGCACCAAGGTTATTGATGCATATATCACCTGGGAATGACATGATTCCTGATGAGGGGATCATGGCATGCCCTGTGGGATAGCAGAGAACAAGATCTTGGCTGGAGTAGGCATGACTTGGGTGAGTGTGGTCGAGCATTGCAAGTTGCTTTTGGTGCATGGGTTGACTGCCTTTAGGTGTTGGTTCACGCGCCTTGAGGTTCTAGTCTTTGTTCATCTAGGCCATTCTTTCGAGATGGGAATGTTTTCCTTTAGCCAGTAGGCGTGGTCATGTTTCTGTCGGGTGAGTAGTCATTCCTCCCTTTTATTCTGCGCATGCCTGCTGAGTTGCCCTTGTGCTTGTGTGTGGTCTCATAATAGTCTATTGCCCGGACTACGTGCTTGCTTTCTTCATCCATGGTGTGGTTAAACTATTGTCGTCATCACCTTATTGCCTCAAAACAAAAGAAAAAAGTCACTTCTTCTTCACTTGTTGTCATAATGATGGGGTCGTTACATATGGTATCAGAGAAAGGTTCAACACGCGACTTGGGATCACTATGGCTTTCATTGATACGATTTGATTATAATGTTTCTAATTGAGTTGACTTGTATTCATGTAAGTAATCATGGTTAGAGGACGTCATGGAGGTAGAAGATAGGGTGCTAGTGGAGGAGGTGTGACACCTCCAATAGCATCCATGCCTAAGGGGTCTAACCCCAAGGGAGATGAATAGGTTGTTGGGTAGGAGCAGATAACAGTTAGTGATGTGGTCGGAATGATGAGATCTTTTCAGTGCATGTCTGAGGAACTGATCATTCATTTGGATAGATATGAAGCCAGAGCACTGACACCCATTGAGGGTCCACTGCACACTCTGGTCAGTACTGGTAGCATTCACCATGAACTCGAGAAGGTCAAATTTATTGAGTTCTTTGGTGCCCTGAATGGTGCAGCCACCGAGGCATGGTTGGAGAATATGGTGATGTGATTTACACTTCGCAACTATACCTCCAACATGAAATTCTGCATGGTGGTCTTTCAACTAAAGGGGAGTGCTCTTCTATGGTGGAAGACGCTCCTACTATAGCTAAACATGGTCGTCGAAGACATGTCATGGAAATTTTTCAAGGAAAGGTTCCGAGAGAGGTATCTATCAAAGGAATTCATTGAGCGTCAGCTCAATGAGTTCAACACCTTACGATAGGGTGGTCGTACAGTGCCTGAGTATGAGGCCCATTTTATGGAGATTCTCCAGTATGCTCCACATATTAACACTGAGAAACTTAAGTTCAACAGGTTCATGCTCGGCCTTAATGGAAGCATACGTGCAAAGTTTAGGATTTTTATGCCTCAAACCTTGCATGATGTCATCCAGAAGGCCCTCATAGAAAAGGAGGATCTTATCAGTGGGGGTCAAAGAAGGACTCCAATGAGACCAGCAGGGCAGGTGTAAAAAGGTGCGCAACAACATCAGACACTAGCTAGACGTGTGTCAGGATATCGTGGCTTCCAGAGGGAATCCACTTTCACTACACCTCGATGACTGATGCCTCAATATCAGACACCTTATCGAGGACCACAACATCAACAACAACGTCAACTACAGTTGTAGTAGTTTAGGCCTGTTTAGCAGAACAAACCAGGATTCTAGGTCGGTCGGCCGTCATCTTCTACATCAGGTACTAGGACTACTAGACTAAAGAAGGGGTGTTGGACGTGTGGGGAGCCACACTACCAACACAACTTCTCTATGGAGAGGACTAGAGAATCTATATTAGCCAGACCGACTACCATGGGAGATTTGGGTAAGGCCCATCGGATTCATGCAACAGTGAATAACTTCTAGGTAGAGCACCAGTCGACTGTGCTCAATATGTCAGGTACCTTTGCTAACCATACCCTTAGTATTTTGATAGATCCCGGTGCTACTGAGAGTTTCATTTCGAGTGCAACGCTAAAAATGATTAAGGTAAAGGTAGTTGGACATGATGAATTTAGCTTCATAGAGATGGCTTCGGGAGCCAAACAAAAGGTTGGAGGAAAGGTTACAGGTTGTATCCTTAACTTGGGAGAGTTTTTCACCAGGGCCAACCTGTACATCACGATATTAGGATCTTATGATGTCATGATTGGGATGGATTGGTTGGAATCACATGAGGCAATAGTCGACTATAAGATGAAATGGTTGATATTGGTCGATGATGAGGGAAAGAGATGCGTGATTATAGGTTGGAACTAGGGAATTTCCCTGAGGTTCATCTCTTCTTTGTAGCTACGGAAGATCATGTGCAAGGGGTGAAATATTTACATGATACTTGCATTAAACAAGAAGGGAGTGGCAAAAGGTATATAACACCTTCCAATGGTGAGATAATTTGTAGACGTCTTTCTGGAGGAGTTACTTGGGATGCCTCCGGAGAGGGAATTAGATTTTACTATAAACCTAAAATCGAGAACTGAATCTATAGATAGAATGCCTTATCGTATGTTGACCCCAGAGTTACAAGAGTTGAGAATGCAACTGAAAGAATTGCTAGACCTGGGACTGACACATCCAAGTGTATCACTGTGGGGTGTGCCTGTTATTTTCATATGAAAGAAGGATGGGTCGTGGAGGCTCTTCATTGACTACCATCAGTTGAACAAGGAAACAATCAAGAATCAGTATCCATTTTCGAGGATTGATGATATGTTAGATCGAATGAAGGGTGTGATGGTGTTCTCAAAGATCAACTTGCAATCAAGATACAACAAGTTACAAATTAAGTAAGATGACTTCCCTAAGACAACCTTTAAGACGAGGTTTGGACATTATGAGTTTATTGTTTTACCATTTGGACTGACGAACACCCCAGGGGTATTCATGAGTTTGATGAATGGGGTGTTCCGCGAGTACTTGGAAAAGTTCATCCAAGTATTCATTGGCGATATTTTGATTTACTCTTGGACGATGGAGGAGCATGATGAGCACTTGCACTTGGTACTATAGTGTTTGTGAGAGAAAAAAATGTATGGGAAGTTGTCCAAATGCTCATTTTATCAATCAAGCATTCACTACTTGGGGCATGCCATCTCAAACGAAGGTATCGCCATGGATCCAGCAAAGGTCGAGGCTATTATGGAATGGCTTGTGTTGACAAATGTCCCATAATTGCGTAGATTCATGGGTTTAGTAGGATACTATAGATGGTTCATCAAGGGATTTTCGAAGATAGAAAATCCGATCACGGAATTGGAGAAGAAAAACAAGAATTTTGTTTGCACCTAGAAATGCGCGAAAGCATTTTGGACGCTCAAGGAGCTGTTGACAACAACACTGATACTAAAGGTCCCTGACATGGACGTGAACTTCTTGGTATGCACTGACACATCCAAGGAAGGCTTAGTTGGAGTCTTGATGCAAGACAAATGAGTGATTGGTTACATCTTGAGGAAACTAAGAAGGCATGTGGAGAACTATGCGATGCATGATTTGGAGTTGTTAGCCATCGTATATGCCTTGAATGTTTGGAGACACTACCTTGCTGGATGAAATTTTGAACTAAAGACTGACCACTGTGGACTACAACACATCTTTACACAAATTGATCTGAACACACGACAACGACGTTGCTCAAAATTTCTTAGCGAGTATGACTTTGAGATTACTTACATAAAAGGAACAATGAACCGAGTGGAAGATGCATTGAGTTGGAGACCACACATCGTTTCGGTGTTGCCACTTTAGACGAATCTACGTGAAAAGATTCTATCTTTACAGCATGATGATGACTGGTACAAAGAGGTTGAGGGTTTTAATGGACAAAACACAATGATTGTACCAAGGTTTGAGGGATTTGTAGTTGATGATGATGGTTTATTGAGGTTTAAAAATCGGATTTACGTACCACCGAATGATGATTTGAGGTGCTTGATCCTAAGTGAGGATCATAGATTAGTTTACATGGCTAACCCAGGAGTCACAAAGATGAGGGAAGACCTTAAACCCTTATTATTCTAAACGAGAATGAAGGTAGACATAGTCAACTATGTGGCTAGATGTATAGAATGTCAATAGGTGAAGCTTGAACACAGACACTCAACAGGATTACTATAGCCACACATTATTTCGAAATCGAAATGGGAGGTTATTTCGATGGATTTTATTGTTGGATTTCCACTGATGACAAGGAGACACGACTCAATTTTTGTAGTAGTAGACACTTTGATGAAGAGTGATCACTTTATTCCTATGAGTAAAATGTATCAGGCACCTGACATAGCTAGATTTTTCATCAGTTATATTGTGAGGCTGCATGGCATGCCTAAGAGGATTATATTTGATTGAGGATCAGTCTTTACTGGACGATTTTCGACGAGTTTCCAAGAGGCCTTGAGAACCCAACTTAACTTCAGTACGGCGTATCACCCAGAGAATGACAGGCAGACCGAATAAATGAACCATACCTTGGAGGACATGTTGTGAATGTATGTGATGGACCAACAAAAGTGTTGGGAAGAATTCTTGCCACTGGTGGAGTTTGCTTATAACAACAGTTACCAAATCACCATTAAGATGTCACCTTTAGATTTTCTTTATGGGCGACCATTTCAGATGCCTTTGAGTTGGGATCGACTTGAGGATAGGTTCCTAGTGGGACCAGAATCAATCTAAGAAATGGAAGAGAAAATGAAAACAATAAGACAAAGGATTAAATAAGCGAATGATTGACAGAAGAGTTATGCTAATGTGCTTCATGTCGACCGTAGTTATGAGGTCGGTAATCGATTCTTCTTGCGGGTTAAACCGCATAATATTTCGATCAAGTTTGGAAAGGGATCTAAACTCTCTCCTAGGTTCATAAGACCTTTCAAGATTGTGGAGAGAAAGGGACCTGTGGCCTATCGACTAGCCTTTCCTGATTCCTTGAGGCGTACGCAAGATGTTTTTCACGTATTTGTTTGAGACCTTATATTAGTGATCCTACGCATCTTATTGACATGAGTTCTTTGTAGGTGTCAGATGAGGGGGCGCTCACAGCTAAGCCAATCCTCATCCTAGATCATCATGTTTGATAGCTACGGCAGCAGATAGGAGATCATGTCAAGGTCCAGTGGGACAATTATAGTCTGCACTTGATGACCTGGGAGGACACATATGATATGCATCAACAGTTTCCATTTTTGTTTGATAGATAGACTTATGATACTGTGATACAAATTATTTCAGCATTTATATTGTGAAACCTTCAGATGAAGTTTAGTCCAAGAGGGGGTGTATGTAACATCCCACTCTTGTGCACTTAGAGAACTTATTCTTTTAGGACACTTGGTAGCAAGTGATCTAAATTATTATGCTATTAAAACAATGATTTTGATTATGAGGTGTTATGGGTTGATGACATGTTGTTTTACTGCATTGACCTAGATAGGTGATATTGATTCAATTTTACTGAGTGTGTAGGATTTTGGACCTTGAGGATGCAGAGGCAACGATGGAACCCCTTGGACTCCGGATCAATTCAGGGAGTGAACCATTGGGGGTTTGATTGTTTTATATGTGATATTAGTGCATCTGATTAGATGATATGATTATGGATAAATTGATGACATGATTTGTTGATGATGTACGATGATGATAGCTTGTCGACCAAACTCACATGTGGAGTAGAGGGGTCACGCATGACTACCAGAGATGTTGAGGGAGAGGTGTGGACAACAACCCTACCACAACCTACTAACACTCCTGTTGTGGCTCGAACTGTAGGTTAACGCTTACCTAGTTCGAGAGGACCCATGATGATGTGAGGAAAGATTGCGAAAGTCACTCATGATGATTCTAAGGAGTGTGAAATAAGGCGGGGGCCTTATTCCTTAGAGGCCCTTAGTATCCCACAAGTTCACCTTGTAGAGTATTGACTCTAGGGGTTTTTGATGTCTACCAACTAAGTCAAGAGGTGAGTGGCACCCTTGGAGCACGTGGTGCATCCTGAAGGGCACATCGCACAAGAAAAATGGAAAGAGGCGAGTATCACCCTTGGAGCATGTAGTGCGTCCTGAAGGGCACGTCATGCAAGCAAAACATATGAGGCGAGTGGCACCCTTGGAGCACGTAGTGCGTTCTAAAGGGCATGTCGTGTTGTTAATGATAAATGAATGAACCCAGATGGCTATAGGACTAATAAYGTGATAATAAAWTTTTAAAACAAATTCCCTAATAAAATCTCACCCAACATGAAAATTAAAGTCTACGTCTAAATTACACTAGTGATGGAATTTTCTCTATCATTTTAAATATATATATATATATATATATATATATATATATATATATATATATAATTTTATGATAATTTAAAGTTTATTAATTAAAAAGGGAAAAGGGAAAAAGTTAATTTCTACACCTGCCAAATTAAGTTCTAAATGAAAAGGGGGAGGGAATTCTAAAATAATTAGGAAACTAGGAAAAGAGGGAAACATTAAAAGAAAAGGGAAACACAAGGGAAAAAGCAGAAAGTCAAACTTAGTAAGGTATCTACCATTTAAGAACTTTCTAATTTAAAACTGAACTAGCAAATTAATAATGGGGAAAGTCATTAAAACCTGTAAGGGAATTTACGGACACCTAGGAGCAATTCTAGAAGTGACTCTAGGTGGGTGAGGGAAATAAGGGTAAATAATTAATTAAAGAAATTATTTTTTGGAGGAATGAAGGGGATGGGTGACACATGCACGGGGATGAATGTTTATGAATTAATTTATTAAACATTAAATAAAATGGGATTTGGGAAATTAAGGGACGTCGAAACTCTATATGATGAAGAGAGGAGAAGGATGAAGGATTTTTTTCTGTTTGTGTAACGTTATGCTGCATAAATCTATACTTGGCTGACTTATCTTGTGGCAATTGGGATAGCCATCTCGGTGAGGAGTGGTAGGTCGGCCTTGCAAGGCAAGATGGGAGCTAGTTGATTCTTTGGTTAGTGTGTGTGGCCCCTTTGTTGGATTACTAAGAGGGGGGGTGAATCAGTAATAACATAATTATAATCATTTTTCTTCAAATGTTATATCAATGTAGAATTATTATCCATTAATGAGAAGTAATAAATAAACAATCACACACATGCACAATTCACCAGTGTTTTACGTGGAAGCCCAAATCGGGAGAAAACCACAGAATGTTTTTTCTTATATGTCTTCAAGAATCACATTCATTGGAAGCACCAACTTCCTTTGTTTTCCAGCTGCAACTGGAAGGAGGTTCCGACCTCCTAGTTTCTCAGGATACAACCTGAGGGAAGCTCCAACTCCCCAAATATTTGGCTACAACCAGAAGGAGTCTACAACCCCCAATGTCCTCTGGATACAACCGGAAGGTGGCTACAACCACTTGTCCTTGCCCCGTCCTTCCACCCTGAAGTAGAAGTAGAATGATGGAACCACTGTCACACTATCACTGTGAGATATATTGTTGTAAACATGTACCAATAAGTCTGAACCATGCATCAACCTATACCTCAATCTGTAATCAACCTGTACCATAAATAAGTGCATCAACCAGGCACCAACCTGTAATCAACCTGTACCATAAACAAGTGCATCAACCATGCACCAACCTGTAATCAACCTGTACCTTAAACAAGTGCATCAACCATGCACCAACCTCAACAAAAATACCTCATCAATTTCCTCATCCAAATATGATTTTTATCTCTGTAATAGACTTTTTGTATATGATCACATTCCTACAAACCTTCCTTAACTTTTAAAAACAAAAGACTAGCATTTTCATCAAACTTGTTTTTAGTCTCACATGCCTAGTTTTGGTTTAGTCAACAACCCTAACTTGAAGTAATCATAAATTTGAACCTGTAATGTATAAAGATCCGAAACTGATACAAAAAACATTTCGGTGTGTTTTTTGCAATTCCTCCAAGCGGAATTACTTGGAACCTCTCAGAAAAGGAGTTATAGCAAAAATGGCATACCTTGCTGAATTCTGTCTTATTCTAGAGAGCGACATTGTAGAGAGTTCCCCACACAAAATATTTGATGAAATGATCTGAAACTATTACACAGACTACTATAGACTGTACCCTAGCCAACACATTTGGTATCACTGAATTTGGATCTGTTATGAAGAAGTTATGACGTTTTTACCCGAAACACCTGATTTTGACTAGTTTCAGGACTGGCCACAAACCCTATTTTCCACAGAGTGTAACTCCCAAAATACAATGACCC
>ML778698.1:511215-532173 GCA_009831015.1 Picea engelmannii
GTTTGCGTTGAGCACCTTATGCCTATGGTCATTTATTAATGCAGTTACTCGTCGTGTGCCTTTAGTCTTCTTGTGATGAATTTCGTGGTTGCATCTTGTCGGTTGTCCAGGGCGTCGCACAGTTAGCGTGTTGTTACTTCTACACGTGCGCACACACTTAAGGAGAAAAAAAAAATTGCACCTGTTATTAGAATGGTTGTCGTAACGAGGTGGTTCGTTACATTGGAGGTATAATCACGAAGTGTGAAGCACATCGCCATGTTCTCCAACCATGCCTTAGTGTCTATGCCATCCAGGGCACCAAAGAACTCAAGAAATTTGAATTTCTCGAGTTCACGGTGAATGCTACCTATACCGACCAGAGCACGCAGTAGAACCTCAGTGGGTGCCGATGCTCGGGCCTCATCTCTGTCCAAACGGCCGATAAATGCCTCAAACATGCACTGAAAGGATCTCATCATCCTGACTACATCGTCAACTGCTATATTCTCCTGTCCGAGAACCTGCTCATCTCCCTAGGAGTTAGACCCCTCCGGTGTGAATGCTACTAGAGGCGTTGCGCCTCCTCCCCTAGCACCCCGTCGTCTGCCTCCACGGTGTCCTCTAACCATGATTACCTGCATGCACACAATCAACTCGATTAAAAATAGTATAATCCAATCATGTTAATGAAATCCGTAGCAATCCCAAGTCACGGGTTGAACCTGCTCTGATACCATATGTGACGAACCTCATCGTTACGATGACCAACCTCTTAACAAGTGCATTTTATATATATATATATATATATATATATATATATATTGTGTGTGCGCATGTGTATAAGGGAAATAAACAGATTCGACTCTGTGTCACCACCTAACGACGAACAAGATGCATATAATGATGAACAAGATGCATATAATGACAAACAAAACATGACGACCTATGACACACATCAAGTATCTACATGCATTAAACGACAATCAATCGACTATAAATAAGACTGACTACCCATCCATCCTACCCTGCAAAGGTTAGGACCTCCAAGACACATAAGAAACGTTGAAGCCCAGGTTCCCATCGATTTTAACCATTTAAGGTCTCAGGGCTGGCGACTGTTCTGAGGAACATGGAGGTGTCTACGTCCCGCCTGACACTAGCAAACCAAGCACATAAAAATTTTACCACCTAGTACAACATTAATTAAATAAGGGACTACAATCTATAAGAGTCTTAAAACCATTCCATTGTGCAACTTTAGATCATAATTTGTCATCAAGGTACCCTCTAAAACAACATTCAAGGGACCTTATTGCGCAAGTCTAGACTTCGACTGGTTTAACATTTAACAAGATAATTTTTCATTAATTATAATCATAAAAACAATGAATAGTTATAATTATCATTTAACACAATAATTAACATTTAATCTATAATTATAGATCAATAATTAACGAAATATCCTAAAATCATTTAACACAATCATTGTAAAATTTACATTAACATTCATTCAATGATCTAAACTTATAATTCAATTTGACAATAATTATGAACCAATAATTGTCTCAACAACGCAATGATTATAAATCCATAATTAATGAAATATTCAAAAATCTTTTATCACAAGCATATAAATTAACATTAACATTAACTCAATGATCTAAATTTATAAATCGATAGCCAATAATTGTGAACCAATAATTGTGAACCAATAATTAACACAACAACCCAAAATAATGTAATTTCAATTAATTGCAAATCCCCAATTACTAAATCATAATATTTCATTGTGCTTAATTCAAGGAAATTACATTATATATGTTTAATAGTAACCATAAAAATTATAATAATACACCAAACATAATAACAATATTACATTTATCACACTTACCTTGCAATAAGATAACAATCACATTACATCTTATATGGTATTATTAATAAGGAAACTACAATATTATTACCATAGTGATAACTTCATTACATTCTATTTATAAAAACCATGCAAATAAGGTAACTAATTTCACCATCGTGGCCAACCATTAATCATTAAACAAAACATTTACCCATTATTATATAAAAGATGATATATAATAACTGAGTCACAAATAAAGGAATCGCTACAAGAGGGTAACAAACATGCCAAGAATATAATAAAGAAAAGTTATATAAGTTGAGGGGTAATAAAATTCTTGTACAATTTATTTTTAGTAAAATCAACAACACAACCACTGACATTATCATGTAAAAACTTGCATACTAAAATAGCAAAGTTTTAACACATTCCTAAGTGCAAGATCGACCATTATGAATATACCCTTCAACCCCAAAATTTATAATTAGAAACTTGCGCTATTAAGAAAAGGCTTCGAATAGTCCCAAAACAACTCAACACGTGCTCGAGTAATGGCAAGGGTGTGATTTCCTAGGCATGAATTACTGACAGACAAGGGACAAAAACCCACACGCAAGGATTCTTTTTCCAGAGTATAACTATCGTTGAATGAAAACAAGTTAATATGATACCAGTCACACCAAGATATTAAAAACATGGTCGTTACACCACAGTCACAGACTCGCTGCCACATACAACCCTATTAAAAATGCAATTCAAAAAAGAAGGAACAAAACTCACTACCAGAAGGAAATAAGGAGCTACATGCAATGGTTTCAACTGATGAAGACAGAGATAGCTTGTGAGGGAGTAGGTAGGTGCAAAGCAAGAAGTCCAGAACTGAAAACGCACTAAAAAATGACAGCAGAAAGATAATTTCAGCAATGACTGTATTTCCCTTTTTTTTTTTGACCACCACCAGTACATAAGACAAAATCTGGTCTTAAGGAAGGGGAAAAAAAACACCAGCGTGGCATCCAGGCCATGCCTCAGCCCTCGACTTGTGCTTAGCTGTCCAACGATGCTTGACCTCAAGAGTTGAAAGTTTTAAACATGAAGAAAATGTGTTCAGACAAATAGAGCGATTGTTGCAAGGGATTAGATTTTGAATCTATTCTCAACCTTCAACTTTTAATATAAATTAAGCGATGCCACCAGAGGACGTGATGCCAAAGCAAAGGAAAATGATTCTACATACGTTTGTCCCTATTCTCCCTGTGAAAACATAAATTAAAATCTATAAGATGCGATGGCTGACCTTGGTTCCATTACATCAAGGTTGGAACATTTCATTGCAACTACTGTTCATAGCATTCAAATATAGTTCCAGTTGAGGTCTTAAAGGTAGGTCACACGCAAATAAAAGTGGCCACCCAAACGCCACAATCGGCATAACAATCCAGTCAGTAAGAGGTTGTGTGAGGTCAAAATGTTTTTAAAAGGTTTTAACAGTGCACACAGTGGGCACACTTTTCAGAAATTGAAACAACACCCTCTTTTATAATCGTTGAGCCTTAGTTACAGTAAGGAATACACCTTCAATTTCCTTTTTTTTAAAAACACACAGAGCCAACATCCAGCAACCCAAGGCATGTAGTAAAGTAGTACATAGTGAGGGGCCTTCAACAGGTCACTTAAATCGCTGTCACAAGTCTAAGGCTGAGTTTAACTCAAGATTTGTTGTATAGATTTGTGTGATCACAGTTTAAGGAATGAAAGGTAATTCAAGGAAGATACTATACTAACATAACAAGGGAAGATGAAATCATTGTCCAACAAAGGATTTTAATGCAGCCACACAGTCTAATACAAGCACACCATAATCACGCATGCTCTTCCATGGCTGATAAGGCAACAAATTTACAGTCAAGAGGAGGAAAGTTTCATTAAAATGCAGAAATAAAATAAAATAACGAGTGCCAGAAATCCCTCAAAGGACGCAAGGCAAGCCATGTGAAGGGGTACTCAATCGATAAAGGGCACAAGACAACCGCCACCATGTGCAACGACAGAGTTAAGAAGAAATTTTTTTATCCGTCACACAATTTAACATTGCCAAAGAACAGAAAAAGTAAACCAGTCAATCCAATGAGAACCCAAGCAGATTTAATTTAAGTAATTTTCATCTCATAATGCCAATATAAAAATGTTGATACGTTAAGAGAGTGCCAGGGTCCTAATACCTTCTATTATGAAAAATGAAAAGCGTACATTTTCCTAATCGCCTACTCCGAGTGACATCTGTGCGCTCCGTGTCGCTCCCGCTCACCGACCATCGAGACCTCACCGGTACCTCATGGCCAATCTCTAGGGGTACTCTGCTTCCCCCTTAGCCCCCTGAGCCACAAAGGGGCCACACACTATCCAGATGGTACATCTAGCTCCCAGCTTGCCTTGCAAGGTCGAGCTACCACTCCTCTCCGAGCTGGGAAATCCCAACTCCCACAAGTAAATCAGTCAAGTCACTATTCCAACAGCGTAACATTACACTAACAACCGCTCCCCTACTTCCTCCTCCTTCCTCTCTTTTATAGAGTTTTAGAACTTCCAAACTTTCCCTAAATCTCTTTTAATTTAAGTTTTGATAAAAATCTTCTAATAACTCTCCTTCATACAAGTGTCCATCCTCCACTTTCCTCCAATAATTATTTTCTTTAAATTAATAATTGTCTCATGTCCCTCACCCACCTAGAGTTACTCCTACATTTACTCCTAGGTGTCCCTAGATTCCTTTACAAGTTTTAAATACTTTCCCTAAAATGAAGTTGCTAAATTAGTTCAATTTAGAAGGTTCTTAATTGTAGATTCTTTACTAAGTTGACCTCTTTCTTTTTACCATAAGTTCCCCTCTTTCCCTTTTTATGTTACCTCCATCCCCTAGTTTCCTAAATTTTATAATTTCCCTCTTTCCCCTTTTTATTAGAGCTAAAAATGACAGTTGAAATTTAACCCCTTTTCTCTTTTATTATTAATTCAACATCTTTTAAAACTATCAAAAGTTAAAACTATTTAGTTTCTTCTTTATATTCTTTTTTTTTATCCACCGATTTTATTCAATTTCTTACTCTCTTCATTTCACCCAAAAATTTATGAAGACCAAATTATTACTTAAGGGATTTTTATTTTAAATTTTATTATTATAATTTTATATAGATATTTTCTCAAGGGTAGACAAAATCTTACCCCTAGCGAAGTTTTTAGACTTAGGAATTAGATTCTGAACTGGGCGACATTTAATTAGGGGAGTTGTTTTAAAATTTCTTAAGGTATTGATTGTCTTAGGGCCATCTAGGTTCGTTCCTTTATCCTTATCAACGCGACGTGCCCTTCAAGATGCACTACATGCTCCAAGGGTGCCACTCGCCTCTTTTGATTCTTTTGCGCGACATGTCCTTAAGGACGCACCAAGTGCTACAAGGGTGCCAGACACCCTTTTGTTTATTTTGGGTGATGTGCCCATCAAGATGCACCATGTGCTCCAAGGGTGCCACTAACTTCTTAACTGATTGGTAGACATCAATAACCCCTGGAGTCAACACTCCGCCATGTGAACTTGTGGGAGACTAAGGGATTCTAAGGAATAAGACCCTTTCCTTATTGCACACCCCTTAGAATCATCGTGAGTGACTGTCGCAGGCTACCCTAATGGCATCGTGGGTCCTCTCGAACTAGGTAATTGTTAACCTACAGTTCGAGCCACGGTTGGAGTGCTAGTAGGCTGTGGCAGGGCTGTTGTCCACACCTCTCCCTCAACCTCTCTAGTAATCGTGTGTGGCCCCTTTACTCCATATGTGAGTTTGGTCGGCAAGCTATCGTAAGCCTGCATCATCAACAATCATGTCAGAACATGTCCACATCATATCATCTAATAAAATATACTAAAATCACAGTAAAACAATCAAACCCCAATACCACACTCCCTGACTCGATCCAGAGTTCAAGGGGTTCCTTTGATGCCTCTACATCCTCAAGGTCCAAAACCCTGCACACTCAGTAAAACCGACTCAATAACACCTGTTTATGTCAGTGCAGTAAAACATCATGTCATCTACCATAACGCATCATAATCAAGGACAAATGTTTTAATATCAGAATAGTCTGGATCACTTGCGAGCAAGTGTCCTCAAAGAATAAGTTTTCTCAGTGTGCCAGAGAGGGATGTTACACAAACCATCTGTTACTGCATTTGAGAAGAAAAAGTTTACAAAATAAATAATATACAAAAAGGAAAGGATAAAAGTCCTCCTCAACATTTCTTGGATCCATTGGGCTCTGAACTTTCTCATATATTTATGCAATAAATGAACAGTTTGGGTGTCACTAATAATTTTCGCCACCTGAAATTTTTCTCGTAAAGAGACAACCATATCTCTCAAATTGTGCATTTTCTTTTGTAAAAATATCTCGAGTAAGCTAAATGGGTCCATTCATCATATGGGTTTTCAATCATTTCTTCAGATTCCTTACGGTTTGGCTGCAATCAGTCCCGCGAAATCATTTGTCTGTTCTTGAACGTATTTCCAAATCTTGTCTTTTGTTGCTCATAAATTATTTGCAACTCAATCCAATATTATTTTTGGATCAATTATATTGAATGTATTTAGATAATAAAATCAAGCCATGATCAGAGCCATACCAAATAAATGATAATAGAAACCTGTGAAACAAAAAGAAACCAAATTAATAACCTAAAAATTGTGAATAAAACAAAATCTAGAACAATAAAATTAAAATGAATTTAAACTAACTATAAGTTCTAAACAAACATTGTTTATATTTTCCTTTCAAATATGATCTTAAAATTCTAGAAGCTTCAAGTTGATGGAGAGGAGAAAAATATTAATTTTTTGTTTTCACAAAATCAAACAAATCGTAGATAAATTTTTTATTTTATTTTTTAATTTTCAAATGAGATGCAAACTGACAAAAGAATTTAATTAATTAAAACTACCAAATGATTTTGTGAAAATGATTTCTAATGAGCAAAAGACAAAAACATAATCATAATTTATACGAAATTAAACAGTTTATAAAAAATAATGTTTTAGTTTAAATTAAGGTTTCTATGTTTGTCTCTCTGTCATTCAAATTTGATCAAATGTGAATAAATGTCATAGAAAAGTTGTGTCACAATAAAATTTATTCATGTAAAATCATTGCTATTAATCCATGTCTTGAACCAAGCCATTTTCATAGAAAATAAATTCAATAAGGAAGAGGTAATAACAAACTCCCAAATTATGAAGCTCATCCATCAACATCAAAACTCTGTAGAAACAAAAAAGAAATGGAATTTGAATTTCATGAAATTCAAACCAAAAAAAAGAAAAGGATATAAAATCAAACCAACCTCAAAACAAAGCAAACCAGTACCAATCGAATCAATTCAAAGGAAAACAAAATGAAGAATCCAAGTAAAATTTCGAGGGACACTAGATTTTGATTAAAAATAAAGAAGGGGGTTGTTGGGGCCCAACATAAGGTTGAATATGGATGATTATATATGAACATAATTCAACATGGATGATCAAAATTGAACATCATTGGCCATGTTTACTATTTTTATTACTATGGATGATATTAGTCAGTTATTGTTAAGTATAGTAGACCTAGTTGACCAATTTTCACTATATGGTCTGACTATGTTTGACAACAATTCGGTGTCGTGACTATGGTTGACTATTTTTTAGGACCGATAAAAATGATTGACATTGGTTGATTATAGTTGACCATGTTTACCATTATTGACCATGGTTTTCCATATTTAAAACATGTTTAAATATGGTAGACTATGGTTGATTATGCTAGACTACATTGGTGATGGTTGACCATTTTTAAGCATAGTTAACCCACAATTGACCATATTTGTAATAATATTTATAATGGTTGATGATCATGGTATATGGTAAACTATACTTAACAATGGTTGAATATGATTGACCATAGTAGACTATGGTTGACCATGTCAATTATAGTAAGTTAAACTATAATTGATGATATTGATTATGGTTAACTATATTGATTATTGTAAATAATCCTAAAGTAAATGTTATTAGGTTATTTTGAATACAAATATTTAAAATATATATAATTAACAGTTTCAAATTAAATCATAGTTTGACATATTAGTACTTTATTAATTTAACATATTAGTATTTTATTAATTTAATATGTTAATGTATTTTTAAATATTTTAATACTTATAAATGTATGAATGTTTTATTAATTTTATAATTAATAATATTTTAATACTTTATTAATTTATTAATCCTTTGTTAATGTATTAATTAATTAACGATATTATTTAATTAAGAATAGAGAATTTCATAAGGTATTATACAAAATAATATGAACAATTACAAAATGATATAGACAATAGAGAATTTGATAGTTAGAATTCATCCATGGAGAATATGATATTAATTAGATGATAACGTACTCTACAAAAATGATATGGACAACAATTCGATAAGATGGGGATATTCTCTATTTACCCATAGAAGTGAGGGGGTAATAGGGATGTTATTGGTTTAACCTTCTATGTTGACAACCTAAAATACATTACGATTTTTAGTTGAATAAGGAAAAATGAGTTGAAAAGGGGGAAAATGAAAATAATAATAGTGGGGATCATTATCCTGAGAATAATATTGCACTATGCTATCCTTTTCAAATAATTCACCAATTCTTATTTTTAGACAAAATTTCATGACCTTTAACACTTCTACATCAAAAGTGTGTACATGTTTTATTAATTTTTAAAATGGATAGAGGCAGACTAAGTAATATTGGAATATGAGTGAAATAAATTTCATATATGTTATAATGTTTTGAAAAAATATTATATGTTTTATGGTTTAGGGATACATACAAGAGAATGATATTATTCTAAGAAAAAGTGTCATATAAATCCTAAATGAAACAATCTAAAGTCTAACCTAAATACAAAAAAACATTTTTTACTCTAGAACTTCAATACGTTTATGTGAACATTTTTAAAAACTACTATGTAAATAGATCTAATAATATGAACCATTATATACTTCTAGCATTATATACTTCTAGAAATATATTGTAATATAATATTTCATAGAACTTGGAATTTTTATTAGAGATTCATGTCCTTTTATGTGATACATTAAAATCATTCTTATTTGTGTTAGTTGACTTGGCCGAAGGTAAGATAAATGAGGTTTTTATATCCTATTTAGTATTTCCATAGGTCATATGTAAAATGGAGTTCCTACTCTACCAAACATGATATCTTTAAAATCTTATTTCAAAAACCACCTACATTGCTTATCTTGTAAAATAGGCCAAGAAAAACTATTATTAAAATAAATATGAAAAAAAAAATTTACTTGAATTTTTTTTTCCTTCTTTCCATGCTTCTTCCTCGACCAAGCACTATAAATTTGCATATTATTTTGCAATGCTTATTTATCAATGATTGTAAGTGATTAGTACATTTAAAGGCTACAAATTGTCCTCATGCTTCTTCCTCGACCAAGCACTATAAATTTGCATATTATTTTGCAACGCTTATTTATCGATGATTGTAAGTGATTAGTACATTTAAAGGCTACAAATTTTCCTCAAAGGTTACATTATAGGAAAGGAGTTCAATTTTAAAGAGCAAATTATAAAATACTTAAAATAATGTCACTCGTTGAGGAATAAATAAAAGTTCACTTTTTATATTTTATTGACCTTTAATATGTTTCAATGAGGACACCTAGCATATATTAAAAAAAAAACATTAGAAAATCAGGGTTGTTCTTATATGTTATGTATTATTATTTTACAAATATATTTTGCAAAAAAACATTAGAAAATCATGGTTGTGTTTATATTTTATGTATTATTATTGTTTCTTTCTTGTTTTTAAGAAATGTTAATTTTTACATACTAATAATTATCTTTTCTATTTAACAATAATTTTCCATCTATATTGATATGAATTCAATAATAAAGGACATATGAACTGAGGGAGTGCCAATAATCCCCATATTAGTGAAATTAATAGCTAACTAGCAAAGATTTCTGAGAAACCCTTACAATTAATATAATCTCCATTGCTAATACATGATACAACATTGAGATTAATCAAAATAGGGGTTTCGACATACATTTGGATTGGATTGACTTGTAAGGTATCAAGTGGTGCATTAAGAACACTCATAAATCGGTCTATAGAAAATAGATGACCACATTGCTTATTACATGGCCATTTCCTTGAACTATTAAAAAGAGAAATAGATTCATAATAAAGATAACATTGATGGTTTTTTCCACATGATAGAGATCGACACCAAATCACAAGGAAAAAAATCAAGTTTCTTGTTATTGTGTGTCTCTTGGGCCTTTGGTATTTTATTATTATTTATGATCCTCATTCCTAAACTTCAGTCAATCATCATTTTGTATTAAATATATTTCTATTTGTACAAGACATGTTTGGGGTTGGGTTGGGGATGATATTAACTACATTAGAATGGGAAATGACTAAGATACTCAAATATCACCATGTATTGAAGATATTTTAGAAGGAAATTGAAGGCGTGATCACCAAGAATTGTAAAGTGAATGAGCCAAATCTAGAGAGCATGAAATACCTCCATTGTTTAGTGAGAGAGACTCTACAATTATACCTAGTGTTACCACTAGTGATTCCTCATGAATATGTAGAGATTATGACATTAGGAGGATACAACATAACAAAGAATAATTGTAATGGTAAATATATGGGATATAGGAAGGGACCCTAATGTGTGGTGGGTAGATGCTTCGAAATTCAATCCAAAAATATTTATTGAGGGTGGACTTATCAATTCAATACATCCATTAGACTTCAGTATGGCCTAGTTTAGGTTAGGAAGGAGAGTATTTCTAGGGGATCCCATGTCTATTACTACAAATCATGATTCCACTTTATTGTGTTCCCCTAAACTAAACCTTTTAAGTGACCAAATCCATGGCCTACCCTCATGGAAATGTACAACCTATGGTTAAAAGTGTTAGGTTCCTACCCTAACCCCCTTACTTACATACTTTATTAATGTATTCAAGGCCACCTTCCTTGAATAAGGCCCATTAAATAATCAATTAGTAGTCACTCATTGTAAAAAGGGTCAATAAGGCCCAAATTAGTTAGTCAACCTTCATTATAAGTGAGCATGCAGGTAGTTAATATTCTCTATGGATAGATATATATTGATTAGAAGGTTGTGCAACATTTTGTAAAGAATTGTTATTGTATTTGGAGATTTTCTCTACTAGGTTTATTCCTTGAAGAAGTGAGTGAACATAACTCTCTATTTTTTATTATCAAGAGATGTTTCTTAGGATTTATCTATTTTCTCTTCTGTCCTTTAGTTTTGCACTACATTTTATGTGAATGCTCTAATTTTGTTTTGGTCATGTACATTGGAAAAAGTGTCACGATATTTTCAAACTAGAACATGAAAATGAGTGTTAGTAATTCTAAAAATGAATGACATTCCTCGTCTCATGGTGTTACCAAGTAAAACTTCTATACCACCCCATTACCCATGTGTCGACTAATGAGAAATCATATTACCTATGACTATACACAATGAATTCAACACATTAAACACTTCTATAATTATAAATTAAGGCATATTTTATTCACATATCATATTATAATATCCTAACTTAATTCATATTCCATACAATGTTGATGCAATCCCATGTCAATGTACAACTATGGATTTACGCCCGCACTAGAAAAACCATTAGTGGCACCTGAAAATTAATGCATCTAAAATACATGTGTATGTTCATTTCAACATTTTCACAACCATATGAATTGATAAGGTCAAAAAATCATATAAATGTTTATTTTATCCATCCACATTATATTATTATCATAAACATAACTCATAAAAAAAATAAATAAAGCCAATCAAAATAGTTAAGGATTTTGAGTTTGATCATCATAAGATATGTCAATAAACCATGTCATTTCATCAACAAAAATGCCCTCAAATAATAAGATCCAATGTATCAAACTAGTAAAAGAAAAAGAGGCATTGCACTAACAATATATGAAAAAAGGCAGTTGTGGTCAATTGAGACTAATCATGATTCACTATGTTTGGACATAGTTACTATATTTTACTAACTAAGAATAGATGATAAAATTCAATTTTGACAAACACAAGTTGATCATGATTGACTAGGTTTAACGATAGTTACTATAGTTGATTATGGTGAAGTCTATTTACTAATCATGAATATGGATGATTATAGTTGACCATGATTGAGCATTGATTATTACACTTGAAAATAGCTGGCCATATGATACATATGGATGTCGGTGGCCTCCCACCTATTCCAACTGGTTCATTTTGGAAGTTTTCTAGTTTGGCATTTTTTTCCTAGTTTTCTGATCCCCGACTTCCGGGGTCGTTTTGAGGTCCTAAACAACGTTTTTAGGGCTCACCATAGTTAGATTGTAGACAGAGTCAGAGTGGGGCATTCTGCGAGCCCTCAACCTCGGCTCGCCTCCACAACTGCTAGCACCTTCCTTTACTTGGGCTCGAAGAGCTACCGTGCTCTCCTAATCCTGTATCGGGACCTTCGTTCACCAACAGGATACTTCAGTGACCTCCCGCAGCCTCCTCGGGAAATCGGGCTTCGCGTTATCGCGAAACCTACGAGCGAGCACTTCGTGCAAATCAGAACCCCGAACCCCGATGGGTCAAAGGTCAACGTTCTCGAGCCTGTCGGGGATCTCCCTATCGGGATATCGCTACTCGCGATATCAACACCCTGAATCTCAAACTCCAAGTACCGACGTGTCGATTCTCCGATACAACACCACCTGTACTCCACTAACTTCCGGGGTCCCAGGCTGCCACGTCACCCTCGAGATTTCGCGGATCGCGAATCCGACATGCAAGTGTTCTCTTCCGTCAAGAATCCCGATTCTTTGAACCCCGATATACTGGGATCCTTTGACACGCGTCCTCCCGATCAATGGTCGTGATCTTCTCGGAGTATCGCGGATCGCGATATCGTAAATCCCACTCCAACTGCTTGGTGTTCCCACTCCCGATATGCCGAAATGCGATGGCACATGCAAATCTGATGGTTCCTATGAACGCAGATCGACGACACTGCTTCCTCCTAAGCTTCAACTCTAAAATGCTAGCACTGTAATCTCCGCGTGCCTTTTCGAGATCTGACGGTCCTCGGGTTCTCATGGAATTCCTCCAAGAGATTTCAACCGTCCATCCTTTCCTTGATATTTCTCATGAAATAAATCAAATCTTTCTCGCTGAAACCCTGTTCAATCACTCGCCAACCTACGGAGCTTCTCTCGGCATTCCACAACACTCCTGCAATTCTCCTCCTGTGAACTGTAGGCCTATCCCTCCTGAGCTTATATTCACTTCGCAAGTCTTTATGAAGACATGTTGCCTGCACTCCTTGTAGTGTTTCTTCGAACACAACTAAGTGTCGAAGCTTCCTCGACTCTACACGTTTACCTGCAGCAGCAGTCTTAATCCCCTCTGACTCGGAATCTCAAACCTGAACCTCCTTCCGGTTTGCGCACACCTTGCACAGTTCTACCAACCCCAAACCAATTTCTGGGCAAATGAAATTAAGATTTTAACTGTCGAGTCTCATCAACACACTCTATGCGGATGAATTCAACTGCACTCTATGCAGGAATCTCTTGGCTCAAACAGAGAAACAATTGAAACTTATCCTTTTCCTTCACAGATTTCAATTCAACTATGAAACCACATATATAGCATATCAAAGCAAATATATGATAGAAAACAACCATTCATGAGCGTATGAGCAACCTACACAGAGAAATAACACTGACCATGAAATTGAATCAAAGACTCTCTTCTATTAATTCAATAATTTAGTACATGGGTGTTCTTCACAAATTCTCTTCTTTCTCTCTTCTTTCTCCCGAATGAATGATGATAATACAATGTACACAGGAGGGTGTCTATATCCGTTTTCCCTCTTGAAAACTGAAACTGTCTAATCTAGACTTAACTATTCTATCTACTAGTATTTAAATCTATTAAATGCCTTCTTATCTACTAAGGACATGAGCGTAAAGGCTCCAGGTCCCCTTTACAATACAAGTGCACTTCTTTATGAATGTCTTCGTTAAATAGAAGCGCAACAATTTCCGAAGCATTCCAAAAATGTGTGCTGGCGTTGTCCAGTTGATTCCTCTCAATGTGCTGGCTCGCTTGATGTGTTGTGGATGCTCGTCCATCATTCTCCTCGGCTTGAAAACTTTCATGGGCTCCTGTCCATGAGATCCTGTACGGTCTATCCATGCTTTTGGATAACTGCTTCTATCTCCCAGCTAGCATCTTCGACTGGGTGGTTCTTCCACTTCACCAGGTACTCGAAATACTTCTTTCGCCTGGTCTTCTTACCAACTCGCTTGTCTAGTATATACTCCATCTGCAACTTTTCTGCTACTGGCATCTTCTTCTGCCACTGGACCACTGGCTCCTCAGTTCTAGTCTCTACTCCTCCAGCTATGTATGGGTATAAATCCAAAACATTAAATATCAGAGATATCCCGATGCCATCCGGCAATTCAATTTCATATGCATTCTCTCCGAACTTTTTCAGAATCTTGCATGGCCCAATCTTTTTCATTTTGAGCTTGTTATACGTTCCCCTTGGGAACCTTTCTTTCCTCCAGTGTGCTAGAACAAGATCGCCAACTTCAAACTGAAGCTGTCTCCGATGCTGATCTGCTCTACGCTTATACTCTTGATTTGACTTCTGCAGTCGCTGCTTCACTTTGGTGTGAAGTTCCTCCATCTCCTTAGCGAATTCTTCTGCGCTCACGCTTCTAGTCGCACTCTGTTCTAACTCTCTGAGTTCAGAAACTCCCCTCGGTGGTGTTCCATACACAATCTGAAATGGACTCTTGCATGTACTCCGATTCACCGAATCGTTGTATGCAAACTCTGCCCATGGAAATATATTGTCCCAGCTACCATGGTGTTCTATCACCAAGCTCCTCAGCAAGTCTCCAAGACTTTTGTTGACCACCTTGGTCTATCCGTCTGTCTGCGGATGGTAAGCTGAACTAAACACCAAGTTTGTTCCTAGCTTCTTCCATAGCGTCCTCCAAAAATGACCTATGAATTTGGTATCCCTGTCTGAGATTATTCTTCTCGGCAATCCATGAAGTCTAACAATTTCCTTAAAAAACAAGTTTGCGATGTGGGTCGCATCGCTGGTCTTGTGACAAGGAATAAAATGTGCCATTTTTGAAAATCTGTCCACCACCACAAAGATGGAATCAACACCTCGCTACATCCTCAACAAACCCAATACAAAATCCATGCTTATCGCTTCCCATGGCCTCTCGGGTATGGGTAATGGCTGATAAAAACCCACGTTCTTCTTTCTGCCTTTCGAATGTTGACAAATTCGACACTTGTCAACAAACCTCTTAACATCTGCTTGCATGCCCGGCCAAAAATATGATTCGCTCAACTTCGCGAATGTTTTGTCATGGCCAAAATGCCCTGCTAAGCCTCCATTGTGCTTCTCTTTCAGCAAATTCTCCCTCATGGAGCAATTCGGAATGCATAGTTGATTGCCTCTGAACAACAATCCCTCCTGAATCGTGTAATCTATCCAGGGGCTCTGATCCCTGAGAACTGGATTCTCAGCCGCTTCATACGCTTCTCTAAAGTCTGCATCTCCTGCGTACATGTCCTTTAGATTCTCAAAACCCAAAGTTTTGACTCGGAACTCCTGTAACAACAAACATTTCCTGCTCAAAGCATCAACAACTTTGTTAGCAGTCCCTGAAATGTGTTTAATTATAAATGTGAAATTCTGCATATACTCTACCCATTTTGCATGTTTCTGGTTCAACTTCTCCTGTTGACTCACAAATTGCAATGCATGATTATCACTGTACATAACAAATTCCTTGGGTATCAAGTAATGCCTCCACTTCTTTAATGCCTGTATAATGGCATAAAACTCTTTATCGTACGTGGATTATTTCATCTTTGCTTCATCGAGCTTCTCGTTGAAATATGCAACCGACCTGCCATCCTAACTCAAGACCCCGCCTATAGCATATTCGCTGGCATCACATTTCACCTGAAATGTCTTCTGGAAATCAGGCAACACCAGAATTGGTTGCTCTGTAATCTTTCGCTTCAACAGATTGAAGCTCTTCTCAGCCTCTGTTGTCCAATGAAAAACCGTATGTCGTTTCTTCACTATGTCCATCATCGTTGCGCTAATCCCACTAAAATTCCTGATGAATTTCCTGTAGAAAATAGCTAGTCCATGGAAACTCCTCACCTCAAAAACATTTCTGGGTGATGGCCAATTCTTGATCACTTCCACCTTCTCAGGATCCATCTTCAACTCATTTTCTGATATGACAAAACCCAAATAGATGAGCTCTGTCTTCATGAAAGAGCACTTCTTCATGTTGATTAACATCTTTTATTGTTGTAGCCTCCTCATCACAATGGCCAAATGTTCCAAATGTTCAGCCTTTGTCTTACTATAGATCAATATATCGTCCATATATACGACTACAAACTTTCCGATGAATTCCCTCAGGACTTCATTCATCAGTATCATGAATGTGCTTGGCGCGTTTGTCAGACCAAACAGCATGACCAGCCATTCGTACAAACCTTCGTTTGTCTTGAATGTTGTCTTCCATTCATCACCTTCTCTCATGCGAATTTGGTGATATCTGCTCTTCAGATCAATCTTTGAAAAATAATTTTCCCCACTCAGGCAATCCATCAGATCATCCATTCTCGGCAGTGGAAATATGTACCTGATGGTTATCTTATTAATTTCTCTGGATTTTGTACACATCCTCCAACCTCCATCCTTCTTCAGACTTAGTATTGTCGGAACAGCACACGGACTTAGACTCTCCCTGACCAGTCCTTTATCCAGCAATTCCTGGACCTGGTTCTTGACTTCCTCATTCTCTTGAGGTGTCAATCTGTATGCAGCTTTGTTCGATAAACTGCTTCCTGGTATGAGATCAATGTGATGACTCACACTCCTCATCGGTGGCAACAAACGAGGTAGTTCGTCCACAATGATATCAACGAACTCTCCCAGCAGTTCCTGAATCTCATCCGGTAAGTCATCCACTCTTGTGCTAGTCAGGACAATTCTCGGTTTCCTGACCAAAATGAATTGTGGACCTCCCTTCTTCTCCATTTCTGTGAGAAGCTCTTTCCCACTCATGAGAAGTATGGTACTATTTACTTCCGGCTTCACTTCTTTATCTTTTATCGGAAGCAACTTATGGATTCTCCCATTTTTCTCCAGTGTGTATGTGTTCATCCTTCCATCATGAACCACCTTTCGGTCATATTTCCATGGTCTACCCAGCAATACATGACATACATCCATGGGAATAACATCACACAGAATCTCATCATTGTAATTTCCTATCTTGAATTCAACCAAGCATTGTTTAGTGACACTTACCCGGTGCCCTTTCTATAGCCACAAGACTTTATATGGACTCAGGTGCTTAGTTGTTTCCAGCCCTAATTTCTCCACCATCTCGGTCGAAACGAGATTATCAGTGCTCCCACTGTCCACAATGACTTTGCATTTCCAACCCTTGGATGTGCAAGCTATCCTGAATAGTCTTCTCCTCTGCACTGAGCTTTCCACCTCCTTCTCAGGTGTCAAAAGGATCTTATGCATCCCAAGCAATCTTCCGCCGTCTGCATCTTCTGACTCAGCATCAGGCCTCCATGCCTCAGCGATGTGAGTTTCTCCTTTGTCCAGTTTCCTGTCTGGACAGTCAACGGCTTTATGTCCGTCCTTCCCACATGTGAAACATGTGATGATTCCTCCTCTGCCTCTTCCCCTACCTCTGGTACGAGGAAAATTATTCGCGTCAGCATATCTGCCACCCTGCTCGGTATGCTGTCTCCTCGGCTCAGCATATGGCTGCCTCTGTTGTGAGGTTCCACCTCTTTCTACCTTACCCTGAGGTTTCTTCCACTCTTGTTTGGGCTTCTGATATTTTTCTTGGGCAACTGCTTTGCCTCTGGGCTGACTCCTGCCTCGCCCTCGCTGCCCTTACTTTCGGCTCAGCTTCTCCTCAGCTTTCAGAGCCATCTGGTAAGAATCCTCTACAGTTCTGATGGTTACCATGCTTAATTCATCCTGAATGTCATATCTCAGACCATTCAGGTATCTCTCCACCTTCTCATCATCACTCTCCCGATGACCTGCTCTGATGTTCAGTCGATAGAACTCTTCAGTGTATTCCTTGACTTTCATCATCTTCTATCTCAGGTTCTGCATTCGCCTGAACAGAGAAATCTGGTAATCTTTGGGGATGAATTTTGCCTTCATCTTCGCGATCATCCTGTCCCATCTTTTGATCTTCTGTTTGCCTTTGCAGCGTCTGTCAGCTTGTAGCTCGTCCCACCATAACGCTGCATGTCCTTTCAAGTGCGTTACTGCATTCTTGACTTTCTTATCATCTTCCACATCTTCATAATCGAAGTATGTGTCGAGAGCTCTGATCCAATCCAGTAGCTCTTCTGCCTCCAGACTTCCCTCATAAGTCAGGATATCCATTTTGGTCTTCGAACTCATCCTGGTGATAGCTTTAATCAATCGCTCAGTTGATGCATCCTCTACTGTGACCTCTTCTGCGTGTCCAACTTCCTCTTCAACCTTGGAATTGCTAAGATATCCTGCACCGACTCTGCGTCTTTATGCAGTATCCATCTCCTCAAGCCTTGCTCAGAGATCTCTCATTTGGTGCTCCATTTCTGGAATCCCTGCCGGCCTGCCTCTTCGTCTCACCTCCTTGTCTTCAGGATCTGGTGACTGTCTTTCCCTCCTAGGCGGCATGATGTATTCTTCTTTCTCCTTCTCTGCTATAGAAAACATAGAACTTGACCCGCTCTAATACCACTTGGCGCAGTCTGCGAGCCCTCAACCTCGGCTCGCCTCCGCAACTGCTAGGACCTTCCTTTACTTGGGCTCGAAGAGCTACCGTGCCCTCCTAATCCCGTATCGAGACCTTCATTCACCCACAGGATACTTCAGTGAGCTCCCGCAACCTCCTCAGGAAATCGGGCTTCGCGTTATCGCGAAACCTACGAGCGAGCACTTCGTGCAAATCAGAACCCCGAACCCCTATGGGTCAAAGGTCAACGTTATCGAGCCTGTCAGGGATCTCCCTATCGAGATATCGCTACTCGCGATATCAACACCCTGAATCTCAAACTCCGAGTACCGACGTGTCGATTCTCTGATACAACACCACCTATACTCCACTAACTTCTGGGGTCCCACGCTGCCATGTCACCCTCGGGATCTCGCGGATCACGAATCCGACATGCAAGTGTTCTCTTCCGTCAAGAATCCTGATTCTCCGAACGCCAATATATTGGGATCCTTTGACACGCATCCTCCCGATCAATGGTCATGATCTTCTCGGGGTATCGCGGATCGCGATATCGTAACTCCGACTCCAACTGCTTGGTGTTCCCACTCCCGATATGCCGAAACGCGATGGCACGTGCAAATCTGACGGTTCCTATGAACCCAGATCGACGACACTGCTTCCTCCTGAGCTTCAACTCTAAAATGATAGCATTGTAATATCTGCGTGCCTTTTCAAGATCTGACGGTCCTCGGGTTCTCGTGGAATTCCTCTAGGAGATTTCAACCGTCCATCCTTTCCTTGATATTTCTCGCGAAATAAATCAAAGCTTTCTCGCTGAAACCCTGTTCAATCACTCGCCAACCTGTGGAGCTTCTCTCGGCGTTCCACAACACTCCTACAATTCTCCTCCTATGAACTGTAGGCCTATCCCTCCTGAGCTTATCTTCGCTTCGCAAGTCTTTATGAAGACTTATTGCCTGCACTCCTTGTAGTGTTTCTTCGAACACAACTAAGTGTCGAATCTTCCTCGACTCTGCGCGTTCACCTGCAACACTAGTCTTAATCCCCTCTGACTCGGAATCTCAAACCTGAACCTCCTTCCAGTCTGCACACACCTTGCACAGTTCTACCAACCCCAAACCAAATTCTGGGCAAATGAAATTAAGAGTTTAACTGTCGAGTCTCATCAACGCACTCTATACGGATGAATTCAACTGCACTCTATGCAGGAATCTCCTGGCTCAAATAGAGAAACATATGAAACTTATCCTTTTCCTTCACAGATTTCAATTCAACTATGAAACCACATATATAGCATATCAAAGCAAATATTTGATATAAAACAACCATTCATGAGCGCATGAGCAACCTACATAGAGAAATAACACTGACCATGAAATTGAATCAAAGACTCTCTTCTATTAATTCAATAATTCAGTACATGGGTGTTCTTCACAAATTCTCTGCTTGCCATAGATGATTTTAGGGGCAAAATTTCGCCCATGGGCGAAATTTAGGGGCTTCCAATTTTTTATTGGGCGAATTTTTTGTATTAAAGTGATTTTTTAAAACTTATATCATTAGCCCATAATTTATTTTAGGGGAAAAATCATGTACAGGGTTAGCCCATGTTTTTAGGAGAGATTGAGGAAAAAAAATTATATTTCGCCCCTGCAATTTGGAGGGACAAGCTTCCATTAGCCAAATTTCTAGAAGTATGGRAATTTTTGATAACTTCTTCGCCCACCCATTTGGTAAAATCGGGGTTTATGGTTTAATTTGCCCAGATTTTGTGGTATGGGCACTGGGTAGCTACATTTTGGCCCTCGCACCTGGTATAAATTGTATGGGATTTGCTCTCTCTAGTGACCATCCCAAAAATATCTAATTCCCCAAGGCTTGGTTTACATATATTAAATTTTCGTGCTTATTTCCCCTCGACGGAATGGAACAAAGGGTAAGAGTCAGAGATGCTAGTGGTGGAGCCGCCTGTTCAGAGTAGAAGAAACTAGAATTTGTTACAGTTATTAGCCTGGTGGAGCCGCCTGTTCAGAGCAGAAAAAACTCGGATGGTGCCGCGTGAGGCTTTGGCGGTCAATAATTACTAGGGTTTCCAAACGACTTGATAGGTATTTACTATTTA
>ML778698.1:588053-606105 GCA_009831015.1 Picea engelmannii
CTCCTCAGCTCTACATGCATTCTGTTTACATGTATCCCCCTCTCTTCAAAATGAGATCTCTCGATCTCTTTTACCTGAGGTGCTCTTAGCGCTTCCCTCCAGGATTTTACCTACCCTATTGATTTACAATCAATGGCTGTCTAAGTCTGCTATCCAGAACTAGATCTCAACAGATCTACAATAAATGCCTATCTTATCTACAGCCTGCGCAAAGGCATGGCATTCATGGCTCACCAGCCTAAGGCATTAATTTACATTGAATTCAAATTCAAAAATGAGGCTGTGCCTCCCTTTCAGCACATGAATGAGTGTGCGCTGACGTGGTTGACGGAATGGCATGGAGAGATGCTCCTGCATCAATGTGATACGAAAAATTTTAAAAACATTTCCCCTAATAAAATGTCGCCCAACCTAGGAAATAAAATCTAGGTCTAAGTGATACTTGTGGTAAAAAATGTTGTATATATATATATATATATATATATATATATATAATACTGATAATCATCATTGAACATGTGATGGGAAGGGGCTAAGAAATTCAATTAATTTAAAAAAAAAAATTAAAAATCAAATTACTTTGAGGAATTAAAATTTTTAAAGAAAAATGATTGTTTGTTACATGTGCTAATTAAAATTTTTAAGTAAAAAGAAAAAGGGGGAAAAGGGGTAAAGTCTACACCTATTAATTTGAGTTTTAGATAAAAAGGGAAAGAGGGAAATTTAAAAGAATTGGAAACTAAGGGAAAAAGGGGGAAACATAAAGAGAAAGGGAAACATAAGGAAAAATCAGAATGACTAACTTAGCAAGGAATCTTTCCTTTAAGAACTTTCTAAATTGAGATCAACTAGTAAATTAGTAAGGGGTAAGTCCTTAAAATGTGTAAGGAAATATGGGGACACCTAGGAGAAATTCTAGGAATGTTTTTAGGTGGGTGAGGGAAATAGGAGTAATTAAATCATTAATGAAATTAATTTCTGGTGCAATGAAGCGGGTGGGTGACACATGTATGGGGATAATTTTTCTAAATTAAATTATTGAACAATAAATTAAATGGGAAATTGGGAAAGAAAAGATGTAGAAACTCTATATAAAGGAGGGAGGAGGAGGAGGAGGAGGAGGATGGATCTATTCTTTTATGAGTAACATTACGCTGCAAAATTTTCAACTTGACTGACTTATCTTCTGGGAGTTGGGATACCCAGCTCGGTGAGGTGTGGTAGCTCAGCATTGCGAGGCGATCTCTGAGCTAGTTGTTTAATCTAGGTGGATATTGGTGGCCACTCACCTATTCCACTTAGACCCACACCATTGTTTCTTTCAGTTTTTCAGTTTCCTTAATTGTAGCACAATTTACTATTTTTAGCAGTTTTTCGGGTCCTGAACTTCTGGAGTCGTTTTGAGACCCTAAACGACATTTTTTAGGCATGAATTCTTTGGTAAATATGAATCCATTCTAGACTCGATATTCGCTATCAGCGTTGTAGTCCTCGAATAGATATTTCTAATGATGTATCATGTGCATCAAATGGAGATAGTATGCCAAAGTTACGACCACAGGAAATTGATGTACCAATTTACCCCAATGGGGCCCATATTCTAGCGTTTCATCTCCTAGGGTTAGGTTTTCATATTTTTAGGGTTTTCCATTGTTTCTCAATAATATATAGGCCTTCGAACCTCATTGTAACATAGATTTCATAGGCCAGTAGCCACCACATCGCTTCTCAGAGACAATCTACCAGTGCCCAATCTATTTTATTTCCATTATGTTTGTAAGCATATTTCAGTCATTTGTTGTTAATGACATGAAGTTTTACTTCCACTACATATCTCTGTTTCTATGTATTTCTATATTTCATTGTGCTCCTGCATAAATATGGATCATTGTTCTTTGGTTTAGTGTGTGTGGCTCCTTTGCGGCTCAGGGGGATAAGAGGGAAGAAGAGTACCCCTAGAGTTAGCTGGGAGGTACTGGTGAAGTCTCATCGGTCAGCAAGCGGGAGCTGCACAGATTACGTGGGACAACGACTCAGAGCTGTGACCTTGGGCTATAGTACGCATGCTTTTATTTTTCATGCTAGATTACTAATGATCTTACGCTTCCATTTATGTACTTTTGATTGTACAAAGAAGGTGTTCTTCTTAGCATTTTATTCGAGAACTTAATTTCACCATATACTTAAGCTCACTGCTTGAATTGATTCCCTTAGCAACCGATCCCCGAATATTGTGACTATCATGTTGGTTTTATTGATTTATTGTGAAGAGATAGTGCTTTATACTTCATCCTCATCCCTAGTTCATCAGTCCACGCCTGAGTAGTCGGCCAGGAGTCAGATCGACAATCGTCACTTCGGTGTTAATAGACCTATAGATCCTAATGCCCTTATTTTCTATGCATGGATGATGAGGGAAGGATGTTTCTGCCCAACCATCTACCCCTGTTGATTGTTCTAGGTTGATTGATTGTCTTGCACTTTGGTGCGATTAATTAATTATGCAATTTAATGCTTGATGGCGAATTTTTACTCTACCTTGGGCCACCCTGGACTACGTTTTATTCTTTTATTATTGTGTAATGGTCGAATGTTATTACTCTTATTACTGTGTTTCCCCCTGTGTTTTACCTACGTCTTGATGGATGAATTACTTTTATCTTCTTACTCTGAAATTTTATTCCTTACAAACTGGCGAAATTTCGCTCTGCAATTTAATACTTGACTGAAATTTTTCCTCTGCAATTTCATTATGGTTTAAGGCGAATTTACCTTGTGTATCTGAGTATGAGAATCATTGTGTTGATTGATTCATTTCAGAATGGTTTATCCTTGAACCTTTGGTTGGATCATCTCTACTCTTTTAATTGCTTTACCTTGGAATTTTGCTGTGCCTTAGTTGATAAAATCTTTGTAAATTTGCAATGACATTTCCCAATGTTTTAATGGAGATCTCTGCATTTTTATTCCAGCATTGAGATGATAACCTCAGTTTTTTAATGTTAGACCACAAATTGCACACCGATTCCCTTTTGAAGACCTCATCTTTTACCCAACATTTTTTTTTACTAACCTCAACAGTTTCTTTAGAAAAAAATGACACAATAATTTTAATATGGCAACGATTTTTCACTCACTATTAGAATTAGCGAATTTTTTATTCACAGTTAATTGAAGAGAAGCATTTTTATTTTGAGGGATTTTATAACTAGCGGCAGCGATTTGTATTATCGGTTTAAAAAAAAAGAGGCATGGACAACGAACCCTTAGCATATATGTACTTAATGATTACATCTTTGCACCATCAATCGTGATGTTTCTTACAACCCATTCCATACACCTTGATCCTTATCCAAATTGTGATTCTTCAGATGCATATTGCTGGGTGATTACCCAGCTTCCCTCTTTTGATTTTGGTTACTTTAAACAACATTCTTCCTAGAATTCATTTAGACCTCCTTGGCATATTTTATTATAAAAATCTTGTTTTGTTTTTTCATCGACAACAAATTTTACCTTGCGTTACCTTTAGTGTGTTTTACTTATGCCTTGGGACTGAGTCTTACTGATGGATTGGATTAGTCTTACTTCAAATCCATTGAATGAATGAATCACCTGAGTTTTACAATGTTGGATTGAGTTTGCCCTTCCGTTTTAATTTCTCCCTTGCCATTCCATTTTACTTTCGCCTCGCGCCTTCATAGCCTTCCCTACAATTATCTTGACACAATAACCTTAATAAAATAACCATGCATCCATGACTTTTGCTAACAACCCTTCCAGAAAATAAATGACAGCGATTTCCTTCATTTTACAATGTTATCTCGTTTAATATTTAGTTATCTCATTATGTCAACATTCCTGTATTTATTAGGTTGTGCATGGGTGATTGTAGTCAACAATTTTGGATTTAATAGACATCGATTGGTATAACTAGTCAACTACAGAAATTGGGTACAGTTTTGACAGTAGCCATTTTCATTACTTAACAAATTTAAATGTTTAATAGGCAGCTCGTTATTACTCAACAGTTTTAAATGTTTAATAGGCAACTTGTTAAACTTTAATATGGTTAATAATGCTGACAACACTTTGGAAATTAATGTTACGAATAATGTTATAATTATAGCATTATACATTACTATGGTTAATATTATTATATCTTGGTAGTTGCTAAATTAGGTTGTATTTAATTTGTAATTTAGACTTGTATTTAATTTACAATTTAGACTTGTATTAATCTGTAATTTAGACTTGTATCTAGGTTGTAATTTAGACTTGTATTTAATGTTAAATTAGATTGTAAATTATTGACTAATTTGTAATTTAGACTTGCTAATTAGATTTGTAATTAATGTTAAATTAGATAGTAATTACTGACTAATTCAGACTTGATTAATGGTTGGGTTGTTGGCAAATTCCTGTATTAGCTTTTGTTTCTTTGAATGTCATCATCTTGCGTCTTGTCGATCTATTTCTTGCGGTGTAGGTGTAGTCCTCTTGTCAATAACTCGGCTCCTAACAATTTGGATTCATCTAGAGTCCTTGGTTTAGATAGGTTATGTAGCGCTAGGGTTATAGTCCTACCTATCACCTGGGGATGGCATGATTCTTGATGAGGGGATCATTTTGCGCCCTAAGGGATAGAGATGAAGGATAACTTGGCCGAGGTCTGTACTTTTTGTGTGGGTGTTGTTGATAATTGTAAGTTTACTATTGGCGCTTGGGATGAACAACTTCATGTGTTTGGTTGTGCGCCATCGAGGTTCTAGTTAACTGGAAGTTGAGGTCATTGTGTCAGGATGGGGATGTTGTCCCTTAGCTTGTAGGCATGGTAATATTTGTGTCGGGTAGGTATTCGTTTCTCTTTATTGTTTTACGCATGTTTCACCCAGTTTCTCTTGTGCCAGTGCGTGGATTAATAGTTGTCTATTGTCTTTTATATGGGCGTGGTGCTCACCATCAGATGTGTTTTTTAGCTATAATCATTTTTGTCATCCTGTTAAAAAAAAAAAAATGTACTTTCTGCTTCTCTTGTAGTCATAATAATGGGGTCATTACATATGGTATCAGAGCGGGTTCAACCCGCGACTTGGGAACACTACGACTTTCATTGTTATGATATTTTATTATAATATTGTTAATTAAGTTGACTTGTATTTGTGTAGGTAATCATGGTTAGAGGACCCTGTGGTGACAAATGAAGGTGTGATAGGGGAGGAGGCATGACACCTCCAGTAGCATCCATGCCTAAGGGGTCTAACCCCTAGGGATAAGAACAAGTTGTCGAGAAGGATATTATAGCGGTGGGTGATGTGGTTGGGATGATGAGATGTTTTCAACACATTTCTAAGGCACTAATTAGCCATTTGGACAGAGATGAGGCCAGGGCACCGGAACCCCCCGAGGGTCCACTGTACTCTCCTATTGGTATTGGTAGCATTCACTACAAACTCAATAAGGTCAAATTCCTTGAGTTATTTGGTGTCCCAGATGACATAGTTGCTGAGGCATTGTTGGCTAATATGGTGATGTGATTTTTACTTCACGAATATACATCCAACATGAGGGTCCATATGGAGGTCTTTCAAATAAAGGGGAGCACTCTTCTATGGTGTAATATGCTCTTACCACAGTTGAACATGGTCTTCAAATACATGTCATGGGAACTATTCGAGGAACAGTTCTAAGAGAGGTACGTATGAGAGGAATTCATTGAGCATTATCTCAACTAGTTCAACGCCTTATGACAGGACGACCGCACGGTGCACGAGTACGGGGCCCATTTTATGGAGTTGCTTCGGTATACTCTCCACCTTAATACTAAGAAACTTAAGGTCAACAGGTTCTTGTTTGGCCTTAATGTCAACATACGGGAAAAGGTTAGGATTTTGATGCCTCAGACCTTATATGATTCCATCCAGAAGACCCTCATAGTAGAGGAGAAGATTATTAGTTGGGGTCAGAGAAGGACTAATGCGAGACCCATAGGGTAGGCGTCATCTGGTGTGCAACAACATCAGACACCATATAGACAGATGCCAGGGTATCATGGCTTCTAGAGAGGATCCACTTTCACTACACCTCGATGACCAACACCTCAACAATGGACACCTTATTGGGGACTAGAACATCAATATCAACATCAAATGAAACAACATTCACTTAGGCATTTTCAGTAGAACAGACTAGGATTCCAGGATGGTGGGTTGTCAACTTCTACTTTGGGTACTAGGAGTACTGGACCGAAGAAGGGGTGTTGGACTTATGGGGATCCACACTACCAACGCGATTTCCCAATGGAGAGGACTAGAGCATCTGGATCAGTTGGACCCACTACCATGGGAGATTTGGGCAAGGCCCATCGGATTCATGCAGCGGTGAATAACCGCTAGGAATAACACCAGTCGATTGTGCTTGAAGTGTCAGGTACCATAGTTGACCAAACCCTTAGCATTTTGATAGACCCTAGTGCTACCGAGAGTTTCATTTTTGGTGAAATGCTAAAAAGGATTAAGGTAAAGACAATTGAACATGATGAGTTTATCTTTGTACAGATGGCTTCAAGAGCCAAACAAGAGGTTGGAGGAAAGGTTATGGGATGCACCCTTAACTTGGGAAATTTTTTCACCGGGGCCAAACTATACGTCACGATATCTTATGACGTTATGATCAGTATGGATTGGTTGGAATTGCATGAGGCGATACTCAACTGTAAGACAAAATCATTGAGCTTGGTTGATGATGAGGGAGAAAGAAACATGATTGTAGGTTAGAACCAGGGAGTTTCCCTGAGGTTTATCTCTTCCTTGAATTTACGGAGGAGAATGCACAAGAGATGTAAGATTTATGCAATCCTTGGGTTAAATGAGAAGGGAGTATGGGAAGGTATATAACACCTTCCTGTGGTGAGAGAGTTTGCAGACGTCTTCCCAGAGGAGTTACCTGGGATGCCACTAGAGAGGGAATTGGAGCTTACCATAGACTTGAAACCAGGGACTGAACCGATAGCAATAACACCTTATTGGTTGTCGACCCCGGAGTTACAGGAGTTAAGAATGCAACTAAAGGAGTTTCTTGACCTGGGACTTATACGTCTGAGTGTGTCACCGTGGGGTGTGCCTGTTATCTTCATATGAAAGAAGGATATTTCATATAGACTCTACATTGACTATCGTCAATTTAACAAGGCACTAATCAAGAATCAGTATCCATTGCCAAGGATTGATGATATGTTCAATCAGTTGAAGGGTACAACAATGTTTTCCAAGATTGATTTTCGATCAGGGTATCACCAGTTACGGATCAAGGAGGATGATGTCCCTAAGACCACCTTTAAGATGAGGTTTGGTCATTACAAGTTTATTGTTTTACCATTTGGACTGACAAACGCCCTAGGTATATTTATGAGTTTGATGAATGGGGTGTTTTGTGAGTACTTGGACAAGTTTGTCCAATTATTCATTGACAATATTTTGATTTACTCTTGGACGACGAAGGAGCATGATGAGAACTTGCGCTGGGTACTATAGTGTCTACAAGAGCAAAAATTGTATGGGAAGTTGTCCAAATTCTCATTTTATCAATCAAAGATTCACTACTTAGGGCACGTCATCTCCAACGAAGGTATCATCGTGGATCCAACAAAGGTTGAGTCTTTTATGGAATTGGCTATGCCAATGAATGTTCCAGTAGTGCGTAGCTTCATGGGTTTAGTAAGATACTATCGACAGTTCATCAAGGGATTTTCAAAGATAGAAAATCCGATAATGGAATTGCAGAAGAAGAACAAGAATTTTGTTTGGACTGAGAAATGCCCAGAAGCATTTCATAGGCTTAAGGATCTGTTGACAATGACACTGACACTAAAGTTCCATGACATGGATGCGGACTTCTTGGTATGCACTGATGCATCCAAGGAAGGCTTAGGTGGAGTGTTGATGCAAGATGATCGAGTGATCTCTTATATCTCGAGGAAACTGAGAAGACATGAGGAGAACTATGCGATGCACGATTTGGAGTTGTTAGCCATTGTATATGCCTTGAAGGTTTGGAGACACTACCTTGTTGGATGAACATTTCAAATAAATATGGAGATTTGTAGACTACAACACAACTTTATGCAAAGCGACCTGAATGCATGACAACGACATTGGTCGGAATTACTTAGCAAGTGCGATTTCAAGATTTATTACATAAAAGGAACAGTGAACCAAGTGGTAGATGCATTGAGTCAGAGATATCGCATCTTTTCGGTGTTTCCTCTTCAGATGAATCTATGTGAAAATATTGTAACTTTATAGCGCGACGATGAGTGGTACAAAGAGGTAAAGGATTTTATCTGACAAAAAAAAATGATGGTACTAAGATTTGAAGGTTTTACATTGGACAACGATGGATTACTGAGATTTAAAAATTGAATTTATGTACCATTGAATGACAAGATGAGAAGTTTGATCCTAAACTAGGCTCGCATAGAAGTGTACATGGCTCACCCAGGAGTCACGAAGATGAGGGCAGACCTTAAACCCTTATTCTTCTGGAAGGGAATGAAAGTAGACATAGCTAACTATGTGGCCAAATGTCTAGAATGTCAGCAGGTAAAGGATGAACATAGAGATCCAGCAGGATTACTACAGCCACATGCTATTTTAGAATCGAAATGGAAGGTCATTTCGATGGATTTCATTGTTGGATTGCCACTAACAGTAAGGAGAGACAACTCAATTTTCGTGGTAGTTGACACTCTGACAAAGAGTGCTCATTTTATTCCTGTGCATATGACATATCAGGCACCTGGCATAGCTAGAGTTTTTATTAGTGAGATTTTGAGGCTACATGGCATGCCTAAGAGGATTATATCCGATTGAGGATCAATGTTTACTGGACGATTTTCGACTAGTTTCCAGGAGGCCTTGGGAACCCAACTTAACTTTGGTACTACGTATCACCCGGAGACTGAAGGGAATACCAAATGAATTAGCTAGACCTTGGAATACATGTTGCGCATGTATGTGATGGACCAACAAAAGCGTTGGGAAGAATTCTTGCCATTAGTAGAATTCACTTATAACAACAGTTACGAAAGCAACATTAAGATGGTGCCTTTCAAGTTCCTTTATGGGAGACCATGTCGAATGCCTCTAAGTTGGAATTGAATTGAGGATAGGGTCCTGGTGGGACCATAAGAAATCCAATAATCGAAAGATCAAATGCAAAAAATAATACAAAGGATCAAAGAAGTGCAGGATCGACAAAAACGTGGATATTGGTGGATATTGGTGGATATTTGTGGATATTGGCGGCCACCCACCTATTCCACTTGGAACCACACCATTTTTTATTTTGGTTTTTCAATTTCCTTAATTATAGCACAATTTACTATTTTTAGTAGTTTTTTGGGTACTGAACTTCCAGAGCTGTTTTGAGGCCCTAAACAACGTTTTTTGGGCATGAATACTCTGGCGAATATGAGTCCGTTCTGGACTCGATATTTTCTATCAGCAGTGTATTCGTCAGATAGATTTTTATAATGATGTATCATGTGCATCAAACGAAGATAGCATGCCAAAGTTACGAGCCCGAGAAATTGATGTACCAATTTACCCCAACAGGGCCCATATTCTAGCGTTTCATCTCCTAGGGTTAGGTTTTTGGATGTTTAGGGTTTTCCATTGTTTCTCAATAATACATAGGCCTTCGAGACTCATTGTAACACAAATTTCATAAGCCAGTAGCCACCACATATCTTCTTAGAGACAAGCTACCAACGCCCAAGCTATTTTATTTCCATTCTGTCTGTAAGTATATTTCAGTCATTTGTTGTTAATGAAATGAAGTTTTACTTCCGCTGCATATCTATGTTTATGTGTATTTATATATTTCATTGTGTTCCTACATAAATCTAGATCATTGATATTTGGTTTAGTGTGTGTGGCTCCTTTTTGGCTCAGGGGGCTAAGGGGGAAGAAGAGTACCCCTAGCGTTGGCTGGGAGGTACAGGTGAAGTCTCATCGGTCGAAAAGCACGAGCTGCATGGAGTACACGAGACAATGACTAAGAGATATCACCTTGGGATATGGTACACGTGCTTTTATTTTTCATGGTAGATTACTATTGATCTTACTCTTCCATTTATGTACTTTTGATTGTGCAAAGAAGGTGTTCTGCTTAGCATTTTATTCGAGAACTTAATTTCACCATAGCCTTAAGATCGCTGCTTGAATTGATTCACTTGGCAACCAAACCCCAAATATTGTGAAGGTCATGTTGGTTTTATTGATTTATTGTGAAGAGATAGTGATTTATACTTCGTCCTCATCCCTAGTTCATCAGTCCACGCCTGAGTAGTCGTCCAGGAGTTAGATCAACGATCATCACTTCGGTGTTAATAGACCTATAGATCCTAATGCCCTGCTTTTTTGTGCGTGGATGATGAGTGAAGGATGTTTCTTCCCAACTGTCTACCCTTGTTGATTGTTCTAGGTTGAATGATTGTCTTGCACATTGATGCGATTAATTAATTCTATGATTTAATGCTTGATGGTGAATTTTTACTCTACCTTGGGCCACTCTGGACTGTGTTTTATTCTTTTATTACTGTGTAATGGTCGAATGATATTACTCTTATTACTTTGTTTTCTCCTGCATTTTACCTACGTCTTGATGGACGAATTACTTTTATCTTTTTACTTTGAAATTTTATTCCTTACAAACTGGCGAAATTTCGCTCTGCAATTCAATACTTGACTGAAATTTTTCCTCTGCAATTTCATTACGGTTTAAGGAAAATTTAACTTGTGTTTCAGAGAATGAGAATCATTGCGTTGATTGATTCATTTCAGAATGGTTTATCCTTCCACCTTTGGTTGGATCATGTCTATGCTTTTAATTTCTTCACCTTGGAATTTCACTGCGCCTTAGTTGATAAAATCTTTGCAACTTTCCAATGACATTTCCCAGTGTTTTAATGGAGATCTCTGTGTTTTTATTCCAGCGTTGAGATGATAACATCGGTTTTTTTAATGTTAGACCACAACTTGCACACTGATTACCTTTTGAAGACCCCATCTTTTACCCAACATTTTTTTTTACTGAACTCAGCGGTTTCTTTAGAAAAAATTGACACACAATAATTTTAATATGGAAACGATTTTTCACTCACTATTAGAATTAGTGAAATTTTTATTCACAGTTAATTGAAGAGTAAGCATTCTTATTTTCAACGATTTTATAACTAGTGGCAGTGATTTGTATTATCGGTTTAAAAAAAAAAAATGAATGGACAACGAACCGTGAGCATATCTATACTTAATGATTACATCTTTGCACCATCAACTGTGATGTTTCTTACAACCCATTCCGTACACGTTGATCCTTATCCAAATTGTGATGCTTCACATGCATCTTGTTGGGCAATTACCCAGCTTCCCCCTTTTGATTTTGGTGGCTTTAAAGAACATTCTCCCCGGCATTCATTTAGACCACCTTGGCACATTTTATTACAGAAATCTTGTTTTGTTTTTTCACCGACAACAAATTTTACCTTATGTTACATTCAATGTGTTTTACTTACACCTTGGGACTGATTCTTATTGATGCATTGGCTGAGTCTTACTTCGAATATGTTGAATGATTGAATCACCCAAGTTTTACAATGATGGATTGAGTTTTCCCTTCCGTTTTAATTTCTCCTTGGCCATTCTGTTTTACTTTTGCCTCGCACCTTCATAGCCTTCCCTTCATCATCTTGCGTCTTGTCGATCTGTTTCTTGGGGTGTAGGTGTAGTCCTCTTGTCAGTAACTCAGCTCCTAGCGATTTGGATTCATCTAGAGTCCTTGGTCCAGATAGGTTATGTAGCACCGGGGTTATAGTCATGCCTATTGCCTGGGGATGACATGATTCTTGATGAGGGGATCATTGTGTGCCCTAAAGGATAGAGGTGAAGGATAACTTGGACAGGGTCTGTACTTTCTGTGTGGGTGTTGTTGATCATTGTAAGTTTACTATTGGCGCTCGGGATGAATGACTTCATGCGTTTGGTTGCACAACATCGAGGTTCTAGTTAACTCGAAGTTTAGGTCGTTGTGTTAGGATGTGGATGTTGACCCTCAGCTTGTAGGTGTGGTAATATTTGTGTCAGGCAGGCAGTCATTTATCTTTATTGTTTTACACATGTTTCACCCAGTTGCTCTTGTGCTAGTGTGTGGATTCATAGTTATCTGTTGTCTGTTCTACGTGCATGGTGCTTTCCATTAGATGTGTTGTTTAGTTGTAATCGTTGTTGTCATCCTGTTAAAAAAAAAAAGAAGTTTCACTTTCTACTTCACTTGTAGTCGTAACAATGGGGTCATTACATATGGTATCAGAGCGGGTTCAACCCGCGACTTGGGAACACTACAAATTTCATTGTTATGATATTTGATTATAATGTTGTAAATTAAGTTGACTTGTATTTGTGTAGGTAATCATGGTTAGAGGACCCTGTGCCGACAGGCGATGGGGTGCTAGGGGAGGAGGAACGATGCCTCCAGTGGCAGCCATGCCTGAGGGGACTAACCCCTAGGGAGAAGAACAGGTTGTCGGGAAGGAGCAGAAAGTGGTTGGTGATGTGGCTGGGCCGATGAGGTGTTTTCAATGCATGTTTGAGGCAATGACTAGCCATTTGGATAGAGATGCGGCCAGGGCACCGGAACCCCCTGAGGGTCCACCGCGTTCTCCTGTTGGATCTGTTAGCATTCACCATGAACTCGAGAAGGTCAAATTTCTCGAGTTCTTTGGTGTCCCGGATGACATAGCTGCCGAGAAATGGTTGGATAATATGGTGATGTGATTTTCACTTCACGACTATACATCAAACATGAAGGTATGCATGGAGGTATTTCAAATAAAGGGGAGCGTTCTTATGTGGTGGAAGATGCTCTTGCCACAATTGGACATGGCCTTCAAATACGTGTCACAGGAACTATTCAAGGAACAATTCCGAGAGAGGTACCTATGAGAGGAATTCATTGAGCATCAACTCAACGAGTTCAACGCCTTGCGACAGGGTTGTCGCACGGTGCCCGAGTACGAGGCCCATTTTATGGAGTTGCTTTGGTATGCTCCACAACTTAATACTGAGAAACTTAAGGTCAATAGGTTCTTGTTTGGCCTTAATGTCAACATATGGGCAAAGGTTAGGATTTTGATGCCTCAAACCTTGTAAGATGCCATCTAGAAGGCCCTCGTAGCAAAGGAGTAGATTACTAGTGGGGGTCAGACAAGGACTAATGCGAGACCCGCAAGGTAGGTGTCATATGCTGCACAACAAAATTAGACACCATATAGACAGACTCTAGGGTATTGTGGCTTCCAGAGAGGATCCACTTTCACTACACCTTGACGACCAAAGCCTCAATAGTGGACACCTTATCAGGGACCACAACATCTATATCACCGTCGAATGGAACAACATCCATTTAGGCCTTTTCAGCATAATAGACTATGATTCCAGGTCAGTGGGCCGTCAAATTCTACTTTGAGTACGAGGAGTAGTGGATTGAAGAAGGGGTGTTGGACTTGTGGGGAGCCACACTACCAACATGATTTCCTAGTGGAGAGATCTAGAGCATCTGGATTAGCTGGACCCACTACCATGGGAGATTTGGGTAAGTCCCATCGAATTCATGCAGTAGTGAATAACCTCCAGGTAGAAAACCAGTCGACTGTGCTCGAGATGTCAGGTACCATCATTGACCAGACCCTTATCATTTTGATAGACCTTGGTGCCACCGAGAGTTTCATTTCTGGTGTAGTACTAAAAAGGATTAAGGTAAAGGCAGTCGAACATGATGAGTTTATCTTTGTAGAGATGGCTTCGAGAGCCAAATAGGAGGTTGGAGGAAAGGTTACAAGTTATACCATTAACCTGGGAGAGTTTGTCACCTAGGCCAAAATATACGTCATAATATTAGGATCCTATGACGTTTTGATCGATATGGACAGGCTGGAATCACATGAGGCAATACTCAATTGTAAGACAAAATAGTTGATCTTGGTCAATTATGAGGGACAAATATGCATGCTTGTAGGTCAGAATCAAGGAGTTTCCTTGAGGTTTAACTCTTCCTTGAAGTTACTGAAGAGCATGGACAAGAGATGTAATCTTTATGCGATCCTTGGGTTAAATGAGAAGGGAGTATAGGAAGGTATATAACACCTTCTTGTGGTGAGAGAGTTTGGGGATGTCTTTTCGGAGGAGTTACCTGGGATGATTCCAGAGAGGGAATTGGAGTTTACCATAGACCCGAAATCGGGGACTGAACCGATAGAAAGAATGCCTTATTAGATGTCGACCCTGGTGTTACAGGAGTTGAGAATGCAACTGAAGGAGTTTCTAGACCTGGCACTTATACATCCGAGTGTGTCACCATGGGGTGTACCTGTTATATTCATACAAAAGAAGGATGGGTCATGGAGACTGTGCATTGACTATCGTCAATTTAAGAAGGCACCGATCAAGAATTAGTATCCATTGCCAAGGATTGATGATCTGTTTGATCAGTCGAAGGGTGCGACATTGTTTTCCAAGATTGATTTGTGATCAGGGTATCACCAGTTACAGATTAAGGAGGATGACACCGCTAAGACCACCTTTAAGATGAGATTAGTTCATTACAAGTTTATTGTTTTACCATTTGGACTGACAAATGTCCCAGGGATATTTATAAGTTTGATGAACGAGGTGTTCTGAAAGTACTTGGACAAGTTTGTCCAAGTATTAATTGCGATATTTTGATTTACTCTTGGATGAAAAAAGAGCATGACGAGCATTTGAGCTTGGTACAATAGTGTCTGTGAGAGGACAAATTGTATGGGAAGTTGTCCAAATTCTCGTTTTATCAATCGAAGATTCACTACTTAGGGCATGTCATCTCCGACGAAGGTATCGCAGTGGATCCAATAAAGGTTGAGTCTTTTATGGAATGGCCTATGTCGATGAATGTTTCGGAAGTGCGTAGCTTCATGGGTTTAGTAGGATACTATAGACAGTTCATCAAGGTATTTTCAAAGATAGAAAATATGATAACAAAATTGCAGAAGAAGAACAAGAAGTTTTTTTGGACCGAGAAATGCACGGAAGAATTTTAGAGGCTTAAGGAGATGTTGACAACGACACTGATACTAAAGGTCCCTGACATGGATGCAAAATTCTTGGTATGCACTGACGCATCAAAGGAAGGCTTAGGTGGAGTCTTGATACAAGACGATCGAGTGATCTCTTATATCTCGAGGAAACTGAGAAGAAATGAGGAGAACTATGGGATGCACGATTTGGGGTTGTTAGCCATTGTATATGCCTTGAAGGTTTGGAGAAAATACCTTTTTGGATGAACATTTGAACTAAATATGGACCATTGTGGACTACAACACATCTTTACGCAATGTGACCTGAACACACGACAACGACGTTGGTTGGAATTACTTAGCGAGTATGATTTCAAGATTTCTTACATAAAAGGAACAGTGAACCGAGTGGTAGATGCATTGAGTCAGAGACCTCACATCTTTTTGGTGTTTCCTCTTCAGATTAATATACATGAAAATATTGTAACTTTATATCACGACGATGAGTGGTACAAAGAGGTGAATCATTTTATCAGACAAAAGAAAATTATGGCACCAAGATTTGAAGGTTTTACGTTGTATAATGATGGATTACTGAGATTTAAAAATTGAATTTATGTACCAAAAAATGACGAGTTGAGGAGTTTGATCCTAAAGTAGGCTCACATAGTAGTCTACATGGCTCACCCAGGAGTCACGAAGATGAGGGTGGACCTTAAACCCTTATTCTTCTGGAAGGGAATGAAGGGAGACATAGATAACTATGTGGCCATATGTCTAGAATGTCAGCAGGTAAAGGTTGAACATAGAGATCCAGCAGGATTACTACAACCACACGCTATTTCAGAATTGAAATGCAAGGTCATTTCGATGGATTTCATTGTTGGATTGCCACTGACGGCAAGGAGACATGACTCGATTTTAGTGGTAGTTGACACTGTGACAAAGAGTGCTCATTTTATTCCTATGAGTACAATGTATTAGGCACCTAACATAGCTAAAGTTTTCATTAGTGAGATTGTGACACTGCATGGCATTCCTAAGAGGATTATATCCGATCGAGGATTAGCATTTACTGGATGATTTTGGACTACTTTCCAAGAGGCCTTAGGAACCCAACTTAAATTTAGTACTACGTATCAACTGGAGACTAAAGGGAAGAACAAATGAATGAACCATACCTTGGAATACATGTTTCACATGTATGTGATGGACCAATAAAATCATTGGGAAGAATTATTGCCACTAGTAGAATTCGCTTATAACAACAGTTACCAAAGCACCATTAAGATGTCACCTTTCGAGTTCCTTTATGGGTGACCATGTCAGATGCCTCTGATTTGGGATCGAATTGAGGATAGGGTCTTGGTGGGAAAATAAGCGATCCAAGAACTGGAAGATAAAATGAAAAAAATAAGACAAAGGATCAAAGAAGCACAGTATCGGCAAAAACATTATGTCGATGTGCACTGGGTCAACCGTAGTTATGAGGTGGGTGATCGAGTCTTCTTGCGGGTAAAACCACATAAGAGTTTGATCAAGTTTGGAAAGGGATATAAAATATCTCCTAGGTTCATGGGACCCTTCGAGATTGTGGAGAGGAAGGGGCCCATGGCCTATCGACTAGCCTTGCCTGATTCTTTGAGGTGTATGCATGATGTTTTTCACGTATTTGTTTTGAGACATTATATTAGTGACCCTACACATGTTATTGACATGAGTTCCTTATAGGTATCAGACAAGGGGGAGATCAAATATGAGTTGATCAACATCCTAGATCATCTCATTCGACAGCTACGACGTTGAACAATAGATCAAATCAAGGTCTAGTGGGAAAAATATAGTCGACACTCGACGACCTGGGAGGATGCATATGATATGCAGTAGCGGTTTCCATTTTTGTTTGAACGATAGATTTATGATATTGTGATACACATTATTTCGACAGTTATATATTGTGAAACTTCGGGACAAAGTTTAGACAAAGAGGGGTGTATGTAACATCCCGCTCTTGCCTGCACTGAGTGAACTTATTCTTTGAGGACATTTTCTTGCAAGTGATCCATATTATTATACCATTGGGAATTTGATTATGATTATGAGGAATTATGGATATGATGACATGTTATTTTGATGTATTGATATAGATAGGTGCTATTGACTCAGTTCTCCTGAGTGTGCAGGATTTTGGACCTCGAGGATGCAAGGGCATCGATGAAACCCTTGGACTTCAAATAGATTCAAGGAGTGGACTATTAGGGTTTGATTGTTGTATATATGACATATGTGCATTTGATTATTTGTTATGATTATGGATTTTATGACATGATTCATTGATGATGCAGGCTGACGATAGCTTGTTGACTAGACTCACATGTGGAGTAGAGGGGTCACACATGACTACCAGAGATGTTGAGGGAGAGGTGTGGATAACATCCCTGCCACAACCTACTAGCACTCTCGCCGTGGCTCGAACTGTAGGTTAACAATTACCTAGTTTGAGAATACGGACAATGTTGTGAAGGAAGATTGCGACAGTTGCTCATGATGATTCTGAGGGGCATGCAATAAGGTAGGGACCTTATTCCTTAGAGTCTCTTAGTCTCCCAAAAGATCACCTGATGGATTATTGACTCTAGGAGTATTTGATGTCTACCAAGTCAGTCAAGAGGCGAGTGGCATCCTTGGAGCACGTAGTGTGTCTTGAAGGGCACACCATGCAAGGGAAACAAAATGAGGTGAGTGGCACCATAGGAGCACCTAGTGCATCCTGAAGGGAACACCACCTTGTTAACTAATAAGTGATTAAACCTAGATGGCCTTAGAATGAATAATGTGATAATAAAAAATTAAAATCAATTTCCCCTAATAAAATGTCGCCCAACCTAGGAAATAAAATCTATGTCTAAGTGATACTTATGGTAATATATATATATATATATA
>ML778698.1:619065-663218 GCA_009831015.1 Picea engelmannii
TATTAAATAATCTCTTCATTAGAAATACCTTATTTGATGCCGAGGGTTTTTCATACAATTTGGCCAACGCATCCATCAAACCCTTCGTTGTCTTTTCTTTCGAAATATTGAAAGCCACCGACGCTGCCAGGCTCAGCCGTATCGTTCCTAGAGCCTTTCTGTTCAGAATCTCCCATTCTTTGTCCTTCATAGCCGCCAGCTTCTTTGCTACTCCACTCAATGGTAGGAATAGATCCTTCTGATATAAATAGTCTTCCATCTGCATCTTCCATAACTGGTAGTTTTGGCCGTTAAATTTCTCAACCCTAAACTTTCCATCTTCCGACATTGCTCCCACTCGAACCAGGAACCCTCTTTTCCTGTGAGTTACCTTACGCTCTGATACCAGTTGTTAGAAAAATAGGACCGCGGAGCAATAAAATAAAACAAATGCAGACACAAAACACAGAAGACACACAATACAAGAGAGACATAGATTTACGTGGTTCACCCAGTGTGGGCTACATCCACCAGAGAAATTGCCAGGTCCTTCTTTTATTATTATCCAACAAATGAAGGGATACAACCTACAGAAAAACCCGCTGTAACTTCCTCTTATTTCTCTCACATTCTCCTCTCTCAGAATACAATATTCATCATCAATCATAGTTGTGATACATTTCCCTCATAAAAGAGGGTTGCCTTCTAGGACAAAAAACCCTAACATAATCTCTACCGTTAGATCTGCGACCTTATAATGAACGGTCCAGATTTACAATGAAATTACAATATACTTTTACAAGGCAATTTTTTCTTTGGGGGCTTCGCCCCCAGACCTCCCAGCCGGGGGGATGGACCCCCCGGACCCCGCAGAGGGGGTACGCCCCCTCTGCACTCCCCCACATGGAAGAGTGTACATACTTCTGGGGTGTAAATACTTCATGGGGTATAAACACGGCTGAAAGCAAGGACCTCTAAATTAGGAAGATAATCAGGCTACACAACCAACAAAGATAACCATCAGGTACAAATTTTTGTTGCTGAGGATGGATGATCTGATGGATTGCTTGAGTGGAGCAAAATATTTTTCAAAGATTGATTTGAAAAGAGGTTATCACCAAATTGGCATGAGAGAAGGTGATGAATGGAAGACAACATTAAAAACCAATGAAGGGTTGTATGAATGGCTTGTTATGTCGTTTGTCTTAACAAATGCACCGAGTAGCTTCATGAGGTTGATGAACGAAGTCCTGAGGGAGTTCATCAGAAAATTTTTCATTGTGTATTTGGATGACATATTGATCTATAGTAAGAAAATGGTGGAACATCTGAAGCATTTGGCTACAGTGATGCAAAAGCTACAACAGGAGAAGTTGTTGATAAACATGAAGAAGTCCTCATTCATGAAGATAGAGCTCATTTACTTGGGGTTTTTTATTTTGGAAAATGAGTTGAGGATGGATCCAGATAAGGTGGAGGTGATCAAGAATTGTCCATCACCGAAGAATGTATTTGAGGTGAGAAGTTTTCATGGATTGGCTAGTTTCTACCGAAAATTCATCAGGAATTTCAGTGGAATTAGTGCAGCGATGATGGATATAGTGAAGAAAAGACATAAGTATTTTCATTGGACAACAGAGGCTGAGAAAAGTTTTAATATGTTGAAGAGGAATATCACGGAACAACTAGTTCTGGTGTTGCCATATTTCCAGAAGACATTTCAGGTGAAATGCGATGCAAGCGGATTTGCAATAGGGGCAGTCTTAAGTCAAAAAGATAGGCCGATAGCATATTCCAACGAGAAGTTGAACGAAGCAAAATTGAAGTACTCCATGTATGATAAGGAGTTCTATGCTATCATACAGGCATTGAAGAAATGGAGGTATTACTTGATCCCGAAAGAGTTTGTCTTGTACAGTGATAATCAAGCATTGCAGTTTGTGACTCAACAGGATAAGTTGAATCAGAAACATGTCAAATGGGTTGAGTATATGCAAAATTTCACTTTTGTGATAAAACATATTTATGGTACTGCTAACAAAGTTGTTTATGCTTTGAGCAGGAAGTGTTTGTTGTTGCAGGAGTTTCGAGTCAAAACGTTGGGTTTTGATGATCTCAGAGACATGTACACTGAAGATCAGGATTTTGGGGAAGCGTATGAAGCAGCTGAGAATCCAGTTCTCAGAGATAGAAGCCAATGGATGGACTACATGATCCAAGAAGGATTGTTGTTTAAAGGCAATAAACTGTGTATTCCGAAATGCTCCATGAGGGAGAACTTGCTGAAGGAGAAACATAGTCGAGGATTGGCAGGACATTTCGGTCATGACAAAACATTCGCAAAGTTGAATGAGTCTTATTTTTGGCCAGGAAAGTGAGTATATGTCAAGAGATCTATAGACAGATGCAAAATTTTCCAGCATTCGAAGGGAAGGAAGTAGAATGCGGGATTCTATCAACCATTTCCCATACCACAGAGGGAGTGGGATGCAATTAGCATGGATTTTGTATTGGGGTTGCCAAGGACACAAAGAGGTGTTGATTCAATCTTTGTGGTGGTGGATAGATTTTCCAAAATGGCACACTTCATTCCATGTCAAAAGACCAGTGATGCAACTCACATTGCGAACTTGTTTTTCAAGGAGGTCAGTCGACTTCATGGGTTGCCGAAAAGTATAGTTTCGGATTGAGACACCAAATTCATAGGGAATTTTTGGAGGACCTTATGGAAGAAGCTAGGAACTAACTTGTTGTTTAGTTCGGCTTATCATCCTCAGACAGATGGACAAACAGAAGTGGTCAACAGAAGTCTGGGAGACTTACTGAGAAGCTTGGTGACAGAGCACCACAGCTAGTGGGACAATATATTACCACAGGCAGAATTCACGTATAATGACTCAGTGAATAGGAGGATAGGACATAGTTCATTTTAGGTTGTCTATGGTATGCATCCGAGGGGAATTTCTAAACTAGAGGATTCAGAACAGACTGTGACTAGGAGCGCTAGTGTAGAAGAATTTGCAGAAGCGATGAAGGAACTTCACAACCAGGTGAAGGGACGATTGCTAGAATCAAGTCAGGAGTATAAGCGCAGAGCTGATCAACATAGAAGACAACTTTAGTTTGAGGTTGGTGATCTGATTCTGGCACATTTGAGGAAAGAAAGGTTCCCGAGAGGAACATACAATAAGCTGAAGATGAATAAAATCTGGCCATGCAGGGTCTTGAAGAAATATGGGGCAAATGCTTACGAGATTGAATTACCCGATGGGATCAGAATTTCTCCGGTACTCAATATCTTAGATTTGTACCCATATAGAGCTGGGGAGATGGAGACTGGAAGTGAGAAACCAATGATCCAGCGGACAAAGAAGATGCCAGTTGCAGAGGACCAGGCGAAAGAAATACTTTGAGTATCTAGTCAAATGGAAAAACCATCTAGTCAAAGATGTGAGCTGGGAGAGCTAAGTGGAAATACAGAAGCATGGACAGATCGTGCAGGAGCTCATGGACAGGATCCCATGAAAGTTTTCAAGTGAGGGAGTATGATGCAGGAGCATCTCCCACATCAAGCGAGCCAGCGCAGAAGCACAAGGACAGCTGGATGAGCGCTAGCAAAAATTTTGAAAATCACCTTGGAAGTTGTTGCGTGATCTTAAATGAGTCATTAAGATGAAGCGGACTTGTAAATTGTAAACGAACCTTGAGCCTTTAGCTCTCGTCCTTAGTAGGTAGAAGGAATTTATAGGAGTTAATGCAGGTAGATAGAATTTAATTCTAGATTAGATAGTTGTAGAGCGCAAGAGGGAAACAGGATATAGACACCCTCATTGTGCATTGTAACATTATTGATTATTGGAGAAGAATCATTAGAGCAAGATCATGCAGAGAGTTGTGTAAGAACACCAATGTACAGATATTGGAATTTATAGAAGAGTTTGATTCAAATTCATGGTTTTTGTGTTGTTCTCTATGCATTGATGTTGAATGATATGCTCATGAATGTTTTCTTCCTATTATACATTTTCTTTATGTGCTGTGTATATGATTTCATGTTTAGAGTTTGAAATCTGAAAGGGAGAAGGAATGAGTTTCAATTGTTTCTCTATCTGAGCAAGGAGTTCCTGCAAGGAGTGCAATTGAAGTGTCCACAAGGAGTGCATTGATAGGGGAGGCTCAGATAGTTTATCTTTTGTTCTCATTCACCTAAAGGTGTAGTTGGGCACAGGAGTTGTGCAAGGAGTGCGCAGGCCGAGTGAAGTTCAGGGTTGCGAACCTGAGCAAGAGCTGAAGGACTGCTGCTGCAGGTGTGCACAGAGTCGAAAAGATTCAACACTTGGAAGTTGTTGAATGTCTACCGCAAGGAGTGCGTGCAGGGTTCTCTGAAAGATTCAAAGTTGGGAAAAGCTCAGGAGGTATAGGACCTTCGAGAAATCATCAAAGATAAGCATAGGAAGTTTGTGCCATGGAGTGTTCAAACAGGCGTCGCAGGTTTGCGTGCAGGTGAATGAGTTCCGTGGAGAGGAACACTTAGTTATTTCGTAGGTTTCATTAAGAGGAACGGATGGTCTGAATTCTTCGGGTAGAATTCACGAATTTCCGTGGGCCGTTGGATCTCATCGAGGAGCAGGAAAGTTACCATAGAGGTGTGAAGGGGTTCAAAGCTCAGGGGGGGGCAAAACCATAGATTCGAGTCACGGGGACCATTGGATCTACACGTGAACTCGCATATCGGGGTTTCGTGGGTTGAAAATCCATAATATTTCAAAGGGAATCGTGAAATCACGATATGCAATATCCCGACGGTTGAGGAATAGTGTGGGGCCACAAGGGTCAGTGACGTGGACAGGTGGCGTACCATATCGGGGTTTCACGGCGAGAAGTCTTGAAACATTGACATCAGGATTCACGATCCTGAGAAGTTTGAAATCTCGATCGAGGTGACGGGGTGCTAAAAGGTCAACTCACGCATGTGTCAGGTAATCGACATATCGGGGTTCGGGAGTCAGTAAAGTGAGTTGTTTGACATCGCAAGTGGCGAAATCGCGATAGAGAAACCCTCGATAGGAAAGAGTTAGCCTTGAATGGTTCTCGAGTCTCGGGGATTCGAGAGACCTTCGTTCGACCATTGGATTCGCGAAGTCACGAAGTCCGATCTTTCGAGTGCGAAAGGGAGATCCGGTGAAAGTTTGTTGTGGGTGCAGATTTCCCCGATAGGGAAATAGAAGGACATTAGAGTTCTTTGGGCCGTGAGAAAGAGAATATCCTATGAGCGGACGTGCTTGCGAGCGCATGTTGCGTCAGTTTATATGTTTCAAATCTTGGGATACATATGTAGAGTACATACAAATGGATTACCTATCAAATATAATATCTTTAAATATGTGCTAACTTGAAATATGAAAATTTAATTTTGCATCTTTGAAGTGCATATCATATATGGGTTTATAAGGGTCTATGAAAATAAATCCCCATCTTAAATTTACATGGGTATTGCTAATCCTCGAATGATCAGGGCCATTGCTTATGAGATTTATCAATGCAATGTGTCCATAGAATTTGGCTAGTAAAATAGTGTCATTTTCACGGGACTATGTGGTCCTTATCTAATGGAGGTAAGGCATAAGAATGTAAAATCGATTCCATCCGTTAACAATACTTGATATCCATTACAACTTATCCTCGTAATATGATGTAATAATAAAAATTAAACACACTCAATAATAAGAAATATATTATATTCAAAATGTGTGGCTAGTGGATCATGTAATTAATGATTAATAAAAAAAATTGAATAGGAAGAGTTTAATCCCCTAGATGAAGCCAATGTAAAGAACCATATATTGATTTGTTGTATATCTATTGTTATATTATTATTTTTAACTAGACCCTTTCATTGTAATTCTACTCTTTGACTCATATATATATATATATATATATATATATATATATATATATACCAAGAAGACCTAGTTTTAGTATCATCTTATCTTGTACATTTGTTTGATTGTAGAAAGAGGTTTCCCCTCAAAGAGGGTTGTATTTAAGTATTATATTCATTTTAAAATGCATGGAGTTACTTATGTCTTTATTTTTACGCTATTTTTGTGTTTTTGGTCTAAAATTTGGTATCAAAGATCATGATTCTAGGGTTTTTATCCCTCCAATGATTCATCTTGTAATTTTATCTTTAAATTTTTTTGGTGTAGTTTCAGACTGTAAAATTTTAAGGATCTTGAGGACACATATCAAAGTAATTGTGACAAAAAATTTCATATCTCTCAGATTGTAATTTTGGATATAAAACCTATGGATGTATAATGGTCATATTTTGTATCATGGTGCAATGGATACAATATATGATCCATGTGTGGTGTACTTAAATGTCCTTATAACAATAATAAATCATCATCTACAAATTTTGAGTTGATTTTCTATCAATGTCCATAGAGTGAGTATAAATCGTCATCTGTGAAGTATAAAACAATTTGATTTCTTATAAATGTTCTTAAAACAAATATAAATCATTATTTGTAATGCATAAATCAAGTAGATTTTTCATCAATGTCCTTAGAACAAATATAAATCATCATCTGCAAAGTTCAAGATGATTTACTATCAATGTCCTTAGAGCAAGTATAATTCATCATCCACAAAGTTCAAGATGATTGTCTATTAATGTATTTAAAAAAATTAAGAAACATCATCTGTAAAGTTCAAGATGATTTGGTATCAATGTCCTTAAAAAAAGTATAGTCTAATCTTAATTATATGTAATACAACGCATGTGTTCAAATTTAATATCTTTGTGACAAAGGAAACACTCTGTTAGAGTTAAAAAAAAAAAAAAAACTTGGCCAAAACTTCCTTTTCAAAATGTGTCAAGAACAAAACCAACCTTGTCGTGTGACAAATATAACTCGATGTTGCAATTTGACGAACAAAACTAAACATTGAAACGTGATGAAGATACTAATGTTGCAATGTGATGAATGTAGTAATGTCACAATGTGACAAAAATAGTAATGCCACAATGTGATGAACATAGTAACTTCGCAATGTGATGAACATATTAATGTCACAATACGACGAGAACAACCCTATCATCACAATGTCTCGAACATACCCCTGTCATCGCAATGTGATGAACATAGCCCTATCATCCCAATGTGACGAAGATATCCTCATGTTAGAACGTGACACACTTATCCTAGCGTCACAACATGACAAAAAAATCACAAATGCCACAATGTGACGAGCATAACCCATACTCACAATGTGATGTTTGAAACCTAATGTCACAATTTGAAAAACATAGCCCAACATTGCAATATGAAAAAAAATTATCGACATCACAATTTGACGAACATAACCCATTAGGAGAATGTAACAAACCTAATCCAATGCCATAATGTGACAAACAAAAACCCTATGTCACAATGTGATGACCATAACCTAATAATGTCATGTGATGAAAAAAACATAATCAACTTTGCAATGCAATAGTGTTATAATAAACCATTGTTAAACAAAATCAACATGGCCCACCATAATCAACTCAACATCATCTACGAAGGTCAACCATGGGAATGGTCAACCCTAGTTAACCATGGTGAAGGTCAACCATCATCACCCATCCTCAACTTTGGTCATGGTCAAGCTCAACAATGGTTAACCAGAGTCAACCATTGAAAACCATAGTCAACCATAGTAAATCATACTCTTGTTCATTGTCAACAATACTCAACCATAGTTAAGGTATTGGTCAACCATAGTCACATTTAATATCAAACATGGTGAATGTCATACATAGTCATGGTCAACAATAGTCATTTCCATCCATGGTCATCTATGGACAATAAATGTAAACCATGGTCGGCCACATTCAACCATGGTCATGGTCAATGAAGGTGAACCTTAGTGAAGGTCATGCTCAACCATGATCAACCATAGCCAACCATAGTAAACCAAATTCAACCAAGGTCTACCAATGGTAACCATGCTCATGGTTATTGCCATGGACAACAATTTTCAACCATGGTTACCCATTATCAACCATGGCTAAACATAGTCAACCATGGTGAAGGTCAACCACAGTCAACCATGGTCAACCATAGTCAATGATAGTAAATGTAATGACCCTGTCGTTACGACGACAAAAGAGACATTTTTTTTTCCTTTTTCCTTAATGCTACATTATATAATATACATAACAAATTAATAACAACATCATCAACACAGTTTTCACGTATTTTATGGAACAACAACAATGCATTAACCATCCAATATGACAATAGAAGACACATCATCATCAAGAACTACGACATGCTTCTTGATGTAGAACACATTAATTAGAAGAATCCCCACATCGTTGCATTCTACAATTAATAACGACTCGTAACTCATCTTACATCAAATTAAACCAAGGGGCAATTGACAATAATGTACCCTACCTAAATAATCCTTAAGAAATAAAGGAGTGTAAAGAGCAAGGGGCTTTCCTGAGAATAATAAATCAAACGCGTAGTTACCTCTTACATCTTAGATAGTTAACTACACATCCAAAAATCTTCTTGGGGGGTGTAAAGACAAGCTAAATTCCGTAAACACTAGGAGAACCCATAGATGATCAAATGTTAAGTAACACCACCCTTCCATTATACAACCATATATATAAACAAGTAAATATCCTTAATAAATCATGATTAATGAGTTCAATGACTCTTAACTAACCTTCATATCCATATAACAAACTTTTTAAGGGAAGATCAAGTCCTTATTTTAACGACCAATCAACTCGGTCTTGACATAATTTCATTGAGAAGATTTAACGAGGGACTCACACCTATTTAATCCAAATAAAGGAACTTCAAAGTTAACCAACATCTAACCAAGATGAAAGAAAAAACTATGGCGTTAGTACAACTACAAGATTCCAATGCCAACTGCACCTCCCCTTTAAAGAACCCAAAAATTAACAAGCGGTAAAAGAGGGATTCGAGATATCCTACACTCGGTGTAAGAAGAATTGAAAGGGGACCCCGTCTGGGACCCCGTCTGGAAAACAGTTGGAAGAATCACCACTAACTCACATGCTCTTGTAAAATAATTAAAGAGGGATATTAATTTGGACTTCCAGCTGTCGTGTTGGTTAGTGAACAAAGCCTTAGATTTACAAATTAGAGACAGGAAAATGTAAAAATTCTAACTGTTGTCAGTAATAAAATATTGGCTCGTGCCATTAGAATGATGGCTATCAATTAATAAGGTGTACGTGTCAATAAATATTGGAAGGAAAAACACCAAATTTGGATGAACAGAAACACTCCAGGGAAGGCGCCCTAGGAATGGTGCATTTACTCGCTCGGGGTAACAATGCAGGAAACAAAAAAATGATGGAGGGAAGGTAGCTACAGGTGAAGGCTTAATCAAAGGAGGGGATAATATGTATCTAAATAAAGACGCTTGGGAAAACTCATATGGTAAATGGCCATCAGACTAATTCAATTTCAGAAACCTCCGATGGAAAATCTCCATAGTGAGAGACTCCATGGGTCGTTGGAATCTCTGAAGGAAAAATCGCGGTCAAAATTCACTGCTACACATTGTCTGTCCGCAAAACAATATGATTGTCCAGCCTTAAACAATATCGATTTATCAAACATTCGATGTATTTACACTACATAATTCATTGTCTTTTAAAAGGAATCGCTGTATATGATGTAGCATTGTAAATATAAAATATGAATATAAAAATTGTTGTTTATAAAAATCTATTGTCACACATTATATATTGAACCTCTGTCACGTATTATATATAAATCGTTGTTAATAAATGTTAAATTCGTTATCCATGATATTGCTACCTAGGATATTGCTATCCATTAGTGATTGTTGTCTATTAAATATAGGAATCGATGTCTATAAATATAGGAATTCGCTGAGTTAATTTTTTTGTTGCTGTCATTTAAATACATGGAATCGCAGAGCCAAAAAAATGATAATGTTTTCATAAATAGATATGAAATAACAGAGGTAAAATCGCCAGCAATCTTGGTGCAAATTCTGTGCAATGGACCACAAAAAACGTAGTTTGAAATGCTGTGTCAAGTGCCACGAAAATCTGGTGTGAAATGTTGTGTCCAGTGCCACAAAATGCATAAGGGGAATGATGTGTCGTGTGCCATGAAAATTTGTGTGATCGCTGGGTCATGTGCCACGAAATGCTTAAGGTGAATGCTGTGAAATATGCCACGAAATCGTAGAGTGAATGTTGTATATAAAAGAGAACCGCAGAGTAACATTTTGGGGAGGATGCGGAGATTCTAACAATCAAAGCGTTGGGGCGCATCATTAAAATCATAGACATTTTTCCAATCAAGCGTTGGGTAAATCATGGAGTAAAAGATTTTTTCTTGAGCCAATAAAATCATGGAATAAAAACATGTGTATAAATTCGTTGTATAATTGGCAAGCATCCAATATGAATGGAGATGAATCATAGAGATAATCATCCAGAAGAAAACACATAGATGAATAAAAAAAACACAGAGATACTCAATCACAAGAAGGTGCAAAGATTAATCATTCAACAATCAATAAAACACATAGATACTCATTCACAAGGAGGGCACAAAGACTAATCATTCAACAATCAATCAAACACAAAAATAATCATTCACAAGGAGGGCACAAGGATTATAGATTAATCATAAAGAAAAACGTAGAGATAAGTAAGGGATAGATAGTTGGGCAACAAATTTATCCTTTACTTATTATCCATGCACATGAAAGCAGAGCATTTGAATATATAAGTCTTTAAACACTCGAGTGATGACCATCGATTCGGCTCCTAGTCGACTGCTCATGTACATATTAATAACTTAAGCAATAGGGAAAAGAGATAAAAACACAATTCTTCTTCGTATTAAACAATAAAACAAACACTAAGAAGTCATTTCAAATCATAGTTTGGGTTCTCTGTGGGAAATCAATTTAGAATACAACGAGCAAGGGGATTACAAATACCATAGGAAGGCAGGTGCAGAAAATCTCATGGCAATGAAATCTTCAACCGAGAAGAGGAAAATAACATCTGTAAATTAAATTCTATTGCAAGTAACAACTTTAACAGGCATACCTTATCCAAACACCAATGCTATGAAGCTATTGTACCATGCGTTTTCTGTCCATCTCCCGCTTTCCAATAGATGTGACCTCACCAGTACCTCCCAGCCAACACCAGGGGTACTCTTCTTCCCCCTGAGCCTCCTAAGACCCAAAGACTCCATGCACACAATACCAGAGAATGCTAGCACCTATCTTTCCTCGCAAGTTTGAGCTACCATTCGTTACCCAAGCTCGCTATCCCAACTCCCACAAGAGAAAATTCAGTCAAGGTAAAATATCAGCAGGGTAACATTACGCAAAAAGATGAGATGCATACTCCTCCTCCTCCATCATTTTTATAGAGTTTTTAAGTAATTAGTTTCCCAAATTCCCATTACATTCCTTTTTCATTAATATAATTAGGAAAACCCTCCCCCATACACATGTCACCCATCCCCTAGTTGCACCAAAAAATCAGTTTTATTATTTAATTAAATATTCTTATTTCCCTCACCCACCTAAAAGATTTCCTAAAAACGCTCCTCGGTGTACCAAAATTCTCTTACACTTCTTAAATGACTTACGTCTTACTTAATTCCTAGTGGAGTTCATAATTAGAAAGTTCCAAAGGAAATATTCCTTACTAAGTTAGGCATTCAACTTTTTCTTTACGTTTCCCCTTTTGTTTAAGTTTCCTATTTCTTTTAAGTTTCCCCCTTTTTCCTTTTTAACAAAAAATTATTTAGCAAGTGTAGAAAAAAAAACCAATTACCCCCTTTTTCCTTTTTAATTAAAATTTAATCCTCCATTATAATTTTGACTTTAAGAAATAACTTTGAATTTCTTACCCCCCTTCTTGTCACATGTTTACTTATTATTAGTTTATTTTTACCACATGTTCTACTTAGACCTAGGTTTTAATTTCACTACGTTGGGTGGAATTTTTATTAGGGAATTTTTTTTTAAACCTTACTTGTCACATAATTAATTTTAAGGATGAATAGGTTTATTCACTCACCCGTTAAAATTGCAATGTGCCCTTCAGGACACACTACATGCTCCAAGGGTGCCACTCACCTCTTTCTGTTTTCCTTGCATGACATGCCCTTCAGGACGCACTATGTGCTCCAAGGGTGCCACTCACCTCTTGAATGACTTTGGTAGATGTCAAACCCCTAGAGTCAATACTCCACTCGATGATCTTGTGGGAGACTAGGGCCTCTAAGGAATAAGGCCACCACCTATTGCATGTTCAATAGACTCATCGTCAACGACTGTCATAGTCTTCCCTCATGACATCATGGGTATTCTAGCACTAGGTAATCGTTAACCTACATTTTGAGCCACAATGAGAGTGCTAGTAGGTTGTTGCAGAGCTGCTTCCATAGTGTTAAGAACCAAATATCAATATAGAAAATAAAAACATCAGAATAAGTACTCAATTCCTTAAAAACAAGATAATTTCAGGTAATAATCATTTTCGAGGTGGAAACCTCATTATACCCCACATAAATTTCCAAGCAAAAGATGATTCCAAATGAAAATGTCTCCTTGGTATATATAGGATACTAGGAGGTACAATTACAACTAATGGAATAAAGCTGACATAAATAAAATAACATTACTAATGTAATGTGCCCCAATTAAGGGTTAATGAGCCACTATTTAGGGATTAACATGCCCCTCCCCTTAAGACAAGTGTTTTCCGCAATGCTTCGGTAACTCTGGATGCTTTTGTATAAAAGACTCATCTTCCCAAGTGGAATCTTTAGTCTAGTTTCCTCCATTTAACAACATACTCTGAAATGGATCTATTACTTAGCTGACAAATTCTTTTGTCAGTGATGGCTTCCGGCTCCAATACGACTTTTTCTTCCTCGCCAAGTTCTAGAAATATAGTTTGAACTGAGATATTGTCACCTATAAACTTCTTTAACCATGAAACATGGAAAATTGGGTGTACTCGTGAAGATGCAGGAAACTCCAATTTGTATGCCATAGTACAAATCTTTTGCAACACCTTATAAGGGCCATAGTACTTTGGTGATAATTTATTATCCTTCTTGGCTTTCTTGAGGGACATATGTTTGTATGGTTGTAGTATTAAAAACACCCAATACCCTACTTGAAAACTTATTTCACTACGATGCTAATCTGCTTGTTGTTTCATTCGATTATGTGCCATGGTCAAGTTGTCCTTTAAGATTTGGAGAGATTTTTGTTGATGCTCGATGTGATCTTCCATTGCTTGAAACTTAGATTTTTATTTTACATAATAAGTGATGGAAGGAGGGTGGTATCCATAGAGTGCCATAAATTGTGTCGTTTTTGTTGCAATATGAAAGGAAGTGTTATACCACCATTCTACCAAGTGTAACCATTTGAACCATTGTGTTTTTTTATCAAAGACAAAGAAACAAAGGTAGCCTTCCATACATTTTTTCACTATCTCGGTTTGTCCATAAGATTGAGGATGATAGGATGAGATATGAGCCAATTGAGTACCCAAAAAAGAAAATAATTCTATCCAAAAATGTCCAGTGAAGATGGGATCTCTCTCACTTACAATAATCTTTGGGCTTCAATGTAGTTTTTTAATTATCTCCATGAATAAGGTGGAAACTATACTAGCTTTGAAGGGATGAGAGAGTCCACAAAAGTGTGTGTATTTGGTGAGTCTATCAACAATCACCATGATGTCATTCTTTCCTTCAGTCTTTGGTAACCCTATTATGAAATCCATGGAAACCTCCTCCTAGTGCTGACTTGGGATGGATAATGGTTGTAAAAGACCCGGGGTCTTAATTGTTTCCACATTATTTTGTTGGCAAACCAAAAATTCTGCGACAAACCTTTGAACATCATTTTTAAGGCCATCCCAAAAAAATTCCTTCTTGACCCTACGATAGGTTTTCAAAAATCTTGAGTGCCCGCCTACTGGAGAGGTGTGTAACTCCAATAGTACCTTTTATTTGAGTTGGGAGTTCTTACATAAATATAAGCGATCTTTGTAACATAGTGATTCATTTTTCCATGTAAATGTATTTGATGCACTGGAATCCTGTTGAAACCTTTGAATGAGAGTCCACACTCTTTTGTCATTCTTCCACTCATCCCTTGATTCTATTATCCAATCGGGTTGGATGATCGAGATAACACAGAGAAAGGCTTCAACATATTCATCATTTCTTGAGAGTGCATCTGCCACAACATTTGGATTCCCTTTTTTATAGATGATTTCAAAATCATAACCCAATATCTTGGTCACCCATTTTTGTTGCTCTTCTAGAGATAGTCTTTGTTCCAAGAGGTATTTAATACTATCTTGATATGTTTTGACCTTGAAGTGCCTACCTATTAGGTAAGGATGCCATTTCGTTAATGCATGTATTATTTCCATCATTTCCTTCTCATAAATGGGTTTGTGTAAGTCATTTCCCTTGAGTGGTCGAATTTCAAAAGCCAGGGGCTTTCCTTCTTGCATTAGGAAAATACCAATTCCATTTCTCGAGGCATCACATGCCACAATAAAGGTTTTTGTGAAGTCTAGAGTGTTCAAGATAGTGCACATCACCTCTTTAAGTTGTTCAAAATCTTTAGTTGCCTCTGGAGTCCATGAAAATCAATCCTTTTTAGTTGGTTCCATTAAAGGTGTTGTTATTCTTCCATAGTGCTGAACAAACTTGCGGTAGTAACCCGTCAAACCGGAAAATCCTCTAAGATTATTCAATGTTTTGGAAATCGGCCAGTCCATCACGGACTTAATATTTTTAGGGTCTACCTTGACACCTTCATGAGATACAATATGACCCAAATACTCTACCTCATTCACCCTAAAGAAAAATTTGGATGGTTTGGCATATAGTTGTTTCTCCTTTAGTAGTTGTAGCACCTTGTCAACATGTCACACATGATGCTCCCAAGACTTTCTATAGATTAGTATATCATAAAAAAATACTAACAAAAATTTTCAAAGAAGGGCTTGAAAATGGAATTCATCAACCCTTGGAATGTGGAAGGTGCATTTGTAAGGCCAAAAGGCATGACCAAAAAGTCATAATGGCCTTCATGAGTTTGAAATGTTGTTTTTGGGACATCTTCTTCCTTCATTCTAATATGATGATACCTTGAATGAAGATCTAACTTTGTGAAATAGATTGCACCATGTAGTTAATATAACAATTCATCAATGATGGGAATGAGAAACGTATCTTTAATAGTGATATTGTTGAGCTCTCTATAATCTGGACACATACGCCATGAGCTACCTTTCTTGAATACCATTACTACCAGTGCAGAGTAAGAAATTTGTCTAGGTCTAATAATGCCAACCTCTAACATTTCTTCGACCATGCACTCAATTTCACTCTTCTGGGCATAAGGGTATCTGTATGGACTGATTTTAGGAGGAACACTCCCAATAATTAGGTGAACATCATGATCATGATTTCGAGTGGGTAGAAGACCTTTCAGAATATCTTCAAATAATTTGGAATGTTTATCAATGATCCCTCAGAGATCTAGGAGAATAGATGGATTAGATGTTTGAACATTTAGTGAGCATAGTTGTGCAATTACACCTTGATGACCCTTTTTCAATAACTTTGTCCTGCCATTGGAGCTTCTCACCTTACTGAGTTTCCATGTGATACCTCTTAATTCGATTTCTTTTCCTTCCAATGAAAAGTTCTTGAAAATTAAAAGCCATTGTTCCTAATGATTGTAACCATTGGATTCCTAGTATGACATCAACACCACCCATGGGTATAGCAATAATTGGACTATTCATTACATATTCCCCCATAGTAAGATTGATCTTATTGCATTTTCCTAAGCAATTGATAGTTCCTCCATCTGCAATCATTACTTGAAACTCTGGTGCTGGATATACAAAGCAATTGAGAGCTTTGGATAATTTATAGTGAAAGAAATTATGAGTACTACAAGAATCAATTAGGACTATCACCTTTTTATTTCTGATGTATGCTTCGATCTTGAGGGTTTGAGGAGTGATAATTCCAGCCAATGCATTACATGATATCGTGGGAGTCAACTCTTCAGAAGAAATCACATCTACATTTTCATCTTCAGATGGTTCCTGTCCTTGTTCTGGTTCTTCTTCCTCTTCACAATATATGTAGAATAATTTCTTCTCACCACACTTATCTCCCTTACTGTACTTGTTGTCACAATTAAATCATAATCCATTTTCTTTTGTTTCCTCCAATTGTTGAGGTGTCAACCTGGTAGGTTGAGGTGTTTTAAAAGAACGGACATTATTCTCTTGATAGTTGTTAGGAGTGGTCCTTCTAGTATCCATAGGCATATTTTTACTTTCAACATTTCTTGCCACCCTAAATGCATTCTCCAATGATTTTGGTTCTCAAAGACGAACCTCATGTTGAATTTTATCCCTTAAAGTTCCTATGAATACATTAATCAAGTGTTCATATTGAATATCTATTACCTTTATATTCAATCTTTGGAAGTTCTCAATGTTCTCTGTAACTGAACCCTTTTGGTTGATATTTATCAATTGGCTAAAGAAGGTATTGCTCCTTGTATCCTCATAGTGTGCTATCATTTCTTCCATGAAAATTTTCCAAGTGACCAGTGATTTGCAAGAACAAAGCCATCAATACCACACAAATTGATTGGGTTCTAAATATAAATAAGCAATCCGTACCTTTTGTGTATGTGGCACGTTGTATAGATCAAATAATTGCTCCATCTGAAGTATCCATGTGATTGGGTCCTTGCCATCAAACTTCCTCATATCGATCTTAGGAAAGCGGTTGGTCTTCAAACCAAAGTTAGGGTTTCTCCATTATTGATTCATCTTCCTTGTTTCCTCATCATGAATTTCATGGGATAAATTTTGACTTTTAGGTGTCCTCTCTATTAGGAAATTTTTCAATCCTTCCATGATCTCCCCTTTTAAACCATCCATCTTAGTATTTATTGAACCCCTCATCTCTTGTAGTTCATCTTTTGTTACTGTCTTATTTTGTAAATCATTTATTTCTCTACGCATTTCTTCACCTTCATCGAGAGTCAAATTAGGACTATCTGGAGGCTTATTTGGTGTAGAAGTTCCCTTTTTTGGTGGCATGTTGGCCAAGTATCACTTTAAACCTTGATTTTGAGGTGGTTCTGCTAGACAATCTTACTTTATTGTATATCCAAAATTTCAGCCCTTCTGGGTATGCATTTTTCCTTTTTGTAGTTCTCTGATATTTCTTCTCTGCAATGCCATAGGTCTGATAAAAAATGGATATGCCAAGGGGAATTTATGGTAACTTCCCCACAAATTTTTTATTTTTGGCCTTTCCAGGAGATCTCACTTGTATAGCGCGCCCCACACAAAACAATTGATATAAAATTCTAAAAATCATAAAAGAACTATTATGGACTGTCCACTATCCAATGCAACTGGTCTCACTCAATTTGGATAGTTCAGGAAGAACTTATGATTTTCTTACCTGGAACAGGTGCTTGAGACTAGTCAATAGGACTAGTCATATACCCTATCTTCCATAGGTTGTATATAAAAATTTAATATTACCCAGAAGATGAATGTTTTACCACCTATACCCTACTAATTTTTGTGAATATCCTCCATATTTCAGGATCTAAAACGTTACAGAACAAATGTTATAGTGAAAATTTTGCAATGACTCAATTCAGGATGATTCTAGAACCTTATCTTACACAGGATGTATCTACGAAATCATAAGGCCTTAGGAGTTGAAATTGTAACCCAACATACCTTGATCCGTCTACTAAATATCCACCAATCCGTTTCTTTTGAAGCATTGAAGAAAAAAATTTATCATGAAAATTCCAAGGTGTCTCAGATGTAGCAGCAAAACCCCAAGATCTTGAGCTCAAATACCATATGTTAAGAACGAAATATCAATATAGAATATAAAAACCTAAGAATAAGTATTCAACACCTTAAAAAAGAGATAATTTCAGGTAATAAGCCTCTTCAAGGGGGAAACCTCCATATACCCCACATAGATGTCGAAATAAAAGATGATTCCAAATGAAAATGTCTCCTTGGTATATATAGGAGACTAGGAGGTACAATTACAACTAATGGAATAAATATAACATAAATAAAATAAAATTACTAATGTAATGTCCCCTAATTAAGGAGTAATGAGATACTATTTATGGCTTAACACACAGATCTCCCTCAAAGTCTCTAGTTTTCCTGCGTGACCTTTCTACTCCACATGTGAGTCTGGTCGGAAATTTATTGTCAACCTGCAACCATCAACGAATCATGTCAACAATAATAGTCAATAATCATAACATTTGATCATATTTACATATGTCACATCAAAAAAATTCAATCCCAATAGTCTACTCCCTAACTCGATCCAGAGTCCAAGGGGTTTCATCGATGCCTCTGCATCCTCAAGGTCCAAAGTCTTGCACACTTAGGAGGACCCAGTCAATAGCACCTGTCTAATTAAATATGACCAATAAAATATCATCACATCCGCAATATCTCATAATCATAATCAAATGACCAGTAGTATAATAACATGGATCACTTCCACGCAAGTGTCCTCAAAGAATAGGTCCATTGAGTGCACGCAAGAGCAGGATGCTACATACACCCCCTCTTGGTTTATACTTAATCCTGAATTTTCACAGTACATAAGTGCCGAAATAAAGTGTGTCACACTATCAAAGTCTATCTATCAAACAAAAATGGAAACCATTGGAGCATATCATATGCATCCTCCCAGGTCGTCGAATGCAGACTATAGTTGTCCCACTGGACCTTGACTTGATCTATTTTTCGACGTCGTAGCTTTAGAATGATATGGTCAACGATACAGATTGGTTCTGTCGTGAGTGCACCCTCGCAGATACCTACAAGGAACTTAGATCAATAACATGTGTAGGATCACTAATATAATGTATCAAAATAGATATGTGAAAAACATCTTGCCTACACCTCAAAGAATCAAGCAAGGCTAGTCAATAGGCCATAGGCCCCTGCTTTTCCACAATCTAGAAAGGTCCCATGAATCTAGGAGAGAGTTTAGAATCCTTTCCAAACTTGATCGAACTCTTATACGTCTTCACCCTCAATAAGAATCGATCTCCAACTTCATAAATACGGTCGAAACAATGTGCATCGACATAACTCTTCTGTCGATCTTGCGCTTCCTTGATCCTTTGTATTATTGTTTGCAATTGATCTTCCATTTCTTGGATCGCTTCTGGTCCTGGAAGAACCCTATCCTCAATTAAATCCCAACTCAAAGTTGTCTGACATGGTCACTCGTAAATAAACTCGAAAAGCACCATCTTAATGGTGCTTTGATAACTGTTTTTATATGTGAATTCTACCAGTGGAAAAAATTCCTCCCAATGCTTCGGTTGGTCCATCACATACATGCACAACATGTCCTCTAATATCTGGTTTGTTTGTTCCACCTACCTATCTATCTCAGAGTGATACATGGTTCTAAAGTTAAGTTGGGTTCCCAAGGCCTCTTGGAAACTAGTCCAAAATCGTCTAGTAAACACCAATCCTCGATCGAAGATAATCCTCTTAGGCACACCATGCAACCTCCCAATCTCATTGATGAAAAATATATATATGTGAGGTGCCTGATACGTTGTAAGCATAAGAATAAAATGAGCACTCTTTGTTAGAGTGTCGAATACCACAAAAATGAGCCGTGTCTCCTTTTCATCAGTGGAAATCCAAATATGAAATCCATCGAAATGAACTCCCAAATTTGGATTCTGGAATCGTGTGTGGATGTAGTAATGATGTCAGCTGTCTATGTTCAACCTTCACCTGCTGACATTTTAGACATATTTCCATGTAGTTGGCTAGGGATGCCTTCATTCCTTTCCAGAAGAATAAGGGTTTAAGGTCTTCCCTCATCTTCATGACTCCAGGATGAGCCATGTACACTTCTCTATGAGCCTCATTTAGGATCAAACCCTCAACTTGTCATTGTCTGGTACATAAATTCGACTTTTAAATCTCAATAATCCTTCGTTGTCCATAGTAAATCCTTCAAATTTTGGTACCATCATTGTGTTTTGTTTGAAAAATCCTTGACCTATTTGTATTCATCATCGTCACGTTGTAAAGTTAGGATATTTTCATGTAGATTCGTCTGAAGCGGCATCACCTAAAAGATGTGTGGTATCTAACTCAACACATCCACCACTCTATTCACTATTACCTTTATGTAAGTAATCTCGAAATCATACTCACTAAGCAATTCTGACCAACGTTGTTGTTGTGTGCTCAAGTCACTTGCGTAAAGATGTGTTGTAGTCCACAGTGGTCCATTTTTAGTTCAATTTTTCATCCAATAAGGTAATTTCTCCAAACTCTCAAGGCATATACAATGGATAACAACTCCAAATCATGTGTTGCATAGTTCTGCTCATATTGTCTCAACTTTCTTGAGATGTAAGTGATCACTTGATTGTCTTGCATCAACTCTGCCTAGTCCTTCCTTGGATGCATCAATGCATACTAAGAATTCTGCATCCATGTTAGGAACCTTTAGTATTGGTGTTGTCATCAACAACTCCTTGAGCCTCCAAAATTCCTCCACACATTTCTCGGTCCAAACAAACTTCTTGTCTTCTTCTGCAATCCCGTAATCATATTTTCTATCTTCAAAAAATCCTCGACAAACCATCAATAGTATCCTGCTAAACCTATGAAGCTACGTACTTCGGGGACATTCATCGGCGCAGTACATTCTATAATAGCAACGACCTTTGCTGGAAACATGGGGATACCTTTGTCGGAGATGACCTTCCCTAAGTAGTGAATCTTTGATTGATAAAACGAGCATTTAGACAATTTCCCATACAATGTTTTCTCTCGTAGACACTGTAGTACTAAGTGCAAGTGCTCGTCATGCTCCTCCATTGTCCGAGAGTAAATAAAAATATCATCAATGAATACTTTGATGAACTTGTCCAAGTATTCGTGGAACACCCCATTCATCAAACTCATAAATACCCGAGGGGAGTTTGTCAGTCCAAAAGGTAAAATAGTAAACTTGTAATTTCTAAACCTCGTATGAAAGGAGATCTTAGGGAAGTCTTCCTCCTTGATCTGTAACTGGTGATACCCTGATCTTGAGTCAATTTTCAAAAACACCGTCATGCCTATCATATGATAAAAAATATCATCAATCCTTGACCCTAAGGTGAAACAACGTTATAAGACCCTAAGGTTGTGATGTACATGTGTTCAGGTGTGGAGCATACCGAAGCATCTCCACAAAACATACCTCGTACTTAGGAACCGTACAACCACCGTATTGTAAGGTTTTGAACTCATTGAGTTGATGCTCAATGAATTCCTTAGACAAATACCTCTCTCAGAATCGTACCTCAAATAGTTCCCATGACACGTCTTCGACTACCATGTTCAGTTGTGGAAGGAGCATCTTCCACCATAGAAGAGTGCTTCCCTTTAGTTGAAAGATCGCCAAGAGGACCTTCATGATGGAGGTATATTCACAAAGTGAAAAGGACATCTCCATATTCTCCAACCATACCTTGGAGGCTGCACCATCCAGGGCACCAAAGAGCTAGGGAATTTTACCTTATCAAGTTCGCATTGAATGCTACTAGTACCAATCGGAGCGTGGGGTGGACCCTCAGTGGGTGTCAATTCCCTGGCCTCATTTCTATCGAAGAGGCTAATCAGTGCCTCAGAAATTCGCTAAAAGGACCTCATCATCCCAACCAAATCATCCACAACTATCTTTTCCTTCCCGACAACCTATTCATCTCCCTGGGGGTTATACCCCTCGGGCGTGGATGCTACTGGAGGCGTCATGCCTCCTCCTCTGGCACCATGTCGTGAATCTCTACATTGTCATACAATCGTGCTTATTGCATGGCTATGTTAAAGTTTTAATTAGGGCTAGTTAAATCCTCAAGGGTTTACTGTAGTGGAAATCATGATCCATCGTCGTAGGGTTGAACCCACTCTGATACCATATGTATCGACCCTTCCGTTACGATGACAAAAGTGACAATTTTTTTTTTTTTTCCCTTAATGATGCATTAGGTAATATACATCACAAATTAATAACAACATCATCAACACAATTTTCACGTATTTTATGGAACAACATCAACGAATTAACCATCCAATAGGACACTAGCATACACATCATCACCAAGAACTACGACACACTTCTTGATGTAAAACACATTAATTAGAAGAATCCCCACATTGTTGCATTCTACAATTAATAACGATGCATAACTCATCTTACATCACATTAAACAAAGGGGAAATTGACAATAATGTACCCTACCAAAATAATCCTTAAGAAATAAAGGAGTGTAAAGAGCAAGGGGCTTGCATGAGAATAATAAATCAAGAGCGCAATTACCTCTTACATCTTATATAGTTAACTACACATCCATAAATATTTTAGGTTGATGTAAAGAGAAGCTAAATTTTGTAAACACTAGGAGAACCCATAGATGATCAAATGTTAAGTAACACCACCCTTCCATTATACAACTAGATATATAAACAACTAAAGATCCTTAGTAAATCACGATAATGAGTTCAATGACTTGTAACTAACCTTCATATTCATATAAAAATCTTTTTAAGGGAAGATCAAGTCCTTGTTTTAATAGCAATCAACTCGGGGTTGACATAATCTCATTGAGAGGATTTAACTAGGGACTCGCACCTATTTAATCCAAAGAAATGAACTTCAAATTTAACCACCATATAACCAAGACGAGAGGAAAAACTAAGGCATTAGTAAAACTACAAGATTACAATGCTAATTGCGCCTCCCCTTTAAAGAACCCAAAACTTAACAACCGGTAAAAGAGGGATTCGAGATATCCTACACTCGATGTAAGAAGAACTGAAAGGGGACCCTATTTGGAGTAAGCATTGGAAGAATCACCACTAACTCACATGATCTTGTAAAATAACTAAAGAGGGATCTTTAGTTTGACTTCCAACTCTCTTGTTAGTTAGTGAACATAGCCTTAGATTTACAAATTAGAGATAGGGAAATGTGAAAAATTGTAATTGTTTTCAGTAATAAACAATTGGCTCATGATATTAGAATGATGGAGATCAATTAAGAAGGTGAAGGTGTCAAGAAATACTGGAAGGAAAAATACCCATCTGGACGAACATAAACACTCTAGGTAGGGCACCCTAGGAATGGCACATTTACTCGCTGGGGGTAACAATGAAGGAAAAATGAAAATGATGGAGGGAAGGTAGCCACAGCTGAGGGGACAATCAAATGAGGGGATGATATATATCTGAATAAAAATGTTTGGGAAAAATCAGATGGTAAATGGCCACCAGACTAATTCAATTTTGGAAACCACCGATGGAAAATTGCCATAGTGAGAGACTCCAAGGGTCGTTTGAATCTCTGAAGGAAAAATTGCGGTCAAAATTCACTGCCACACATTGTCTGCAAAAAAAAAATCATTGTCCAACCCTGAACAATATCGATTTATAAAACATTTGTTGTCTTTTACGCAATGTAATTCATTGTCTTTTAAAATGAATAGTTGTATATGATGTTGCAGTCTAAATATAAAATATGAATATAAAAATTGATATTTATAGAATTCTACTGTCACCCATTATATATTGAACCTATGTCACGCATTATATATAAATTTTTGTTAATAAATGTTAAATTCGTTATCCATGATATTTCTATCGACGATATTGCTATCCATTAATTATTGTTGTCTATTAAATATAGGAATCGTTGTCTATAAATATAGGAATTCGCTGAGTTAAAACTATTGTTGTTGTCATTTAAATAAATGGAATTGTGGATCCAAATAAATGATAATGTTGTCATAACTAGATATGAAATCACAGAGGTAAAATCGCCAACAATCTTGGTGCAAATTTTGTGCAATGTACCACAAAAAACGTAGTGTGAAATGTTGTGTCAAGTGCCACGAAAATATGGTGTGAAATGTTGTGTCAAGTGCCACGAAATGCATAGGGGGAATGTTATGTAGTCTTCAACGAAATTATCTATGATTGTTGGGTCATGTGCCATGAAATGCTCAGGGTGAATGTTGTGAAATGTTCCATGAAACGTAGTGTGAATGTTGTGAAATGTGCCACAAAATTGTAGTGTGAATTTTGTATATAAAAGAGAATCTCAGAGTAACATTTTCGAGAGGACGTAGAGATTCTACCAATCAAAGTGCTGGGGTGCATCATTAAAAATGAAGAGATTTTTCCAATCAAGCGCTAGGTAAATCGTGGAGTAAAGGCTTGTGCCCTAAGCCAATAAAATCGTGGAACAAAAAATGTGCAAAAATATGTTGTATAATTGGAAAGGAGCAAAGATGATCGAATATGAATCACAGAGATAATCATGCACAAGAAAACGAAGAGATGAATTGATCATAGATGAATCAACAAAACATATAGATACATAATCACAAGAAGGCACACATACTAATCATTCAACAATCAATCAAACACAAATATTCTCATTCAAAAGGAGGGCCCAAATACTAATCATTCGACAATCAATTAAATGCAAAGATAGTCATTCACAAGGAGGGAAAAGGGATTATATATTCATCATAAATAAAAACACAAAGATAAGTAAGGGATAGATAGCTCGGATTTTTTTTTATCCTTCACTTGTTATCCTTGCACAGGAAATAAAGGCATTTGAATCTATAGGTCTTAAAACACTAGAGTGACGACCGTTGATTCGAATCCTAGCCGACTGCTGAGGCACAGACTAATAACTTAAGGAATAGGGACAGAGGATAAAAACACAATTCTTCTTCATATTAAATAATAAAACAAACACTGAGAAGTCATTTCAAATCAGAGGTTGGGTTTTCCATGGGAAGTCAATTTAGAATACAATGAGCAAGGGGAGTACAAATACTGTAGGAAGGCAGGTGTAGGAAATATCATGGCAATGAAATCTTCAACTGAGCCCAGAAAAATAACATGTGTAAATTAAATTCCATTTCAAGTAACAACTCTAACATGCATACCTTAGGAAAACGTGAATGCTCTGAAGTTGTTGTCTTGGGCACACTCCATCGAGCTCCCACTTTCCAACCGATGTGACCTCATCAATACCTCCCAACCAATGCTAGGGGTACTCTTCTTCCCTGTGAGCCCCCCAAGCCACAAAGGGGTCACACACATAATACCAGATAATTCTAGCACCCATCTCTCTTTCCAGGGTCTAGATACCACTCGTTACCTGAGCTGGGTATCCCAAACCCATAAGAGAAAGTTCAGTCAAGGTAAAATTTCAGCAGCGTAACGTTACACAAAAATACGAGATGCATACTCCTTCTTCTCCATCAATTTTATAGAGTGTTTAAGTAATTAGTTTCCCAAACTCCCATTAAATTCCCTTTTCATTAATATAATTAGGAAAAACTTCACCCATACAAATGTCACCCATCCCCTAGTTGCACCGTAACATCAGTTTTATTAATTAATTAATTAAATATTCATATTTCCCTCACCCACCTAAAAGCATTCCTAAAAACACTCCTAAGTGTCCCAAAATTCCCTTACACTTCTTAAATGAATTACGCATTACTTAATTCCTAGTGGACTTCATAATTAGAAAGTTCCAAAGGGAAGATTCCTTATTAAGTTAGACATTCAAATTTTTCTTTACGTTTCTCCTTTTCTTTAAGTTTCCCCCTTTTTCCTTTTTAACAAAAATCAATTTAGCAACTGTAAAAAAAAACAACCAGTTACCCCTTTTTTTAAAATTTAATCCTCCATTATATTTTTGACTTTAATAAATAATTTTGAATTTCTTACCCCCCCTTCTTGTCACATGTTTATTTATTATTTTATTTTTTTGACCACATGTTCTACTTAGACATAGGTTTTAATTGCACTAGCTTGGGTGACATTTTTATTAGGGAAAATTGTTTTTAAACCTTAATTGTCACATCATTAATTTTAAGGCCCACTAGGTTTATTTACTTACCCGTTAAAATTGTGATGTTCCCTTCAGGACGCACTACTTGCTCCAAGGGTGTCACTCACCTCTTTCCGTTTTCCTTGCGCGACGTGCCCTTCAGGATGCACTGTGTGCTCCAAAGGTGGCACTCGCCTATTGACTGACTTTGGTAGACATCAAAACCCTGGAGTCAATACTATGCCATATGATCTTGTAGGACACTAAGGGCCTCTAAGGAATAAGGCCCCCTCCTTATTGTGCGCCCCTTAGAATCATCGTGGGAAACTATCATAGTCTACCCTCATGGAATCGTGGGTCTTCTCGAGCTAGGTAATCATTAACCTACAGTTCGAGCCACGATGAGAGTGTTAATAGGTTGTGGCATGGATGTTGCCACACCTCTCCCTCAAAGTATCTGCTTGTCCTACGTGACTCCTCTACTCCACGTGTGAGTCTGGTTAGAAAGCTATCATCAACCTGCATCCATCAATGAATCATGTCAGCAATAATATTCAATCATCCTAACATCTAATCATATGTACACATGTCACATCAACAACATTCAATCCCAATAGTCCACTCCCTAACTCGATCCAGAGTCCAAGGGGTTTCATCAATGCTTGTGCATCCTCGAGGTCCAAAGTCCTGCACACTCAAGATGACCCAGTCAATAACACCTGTCTAAGTAAATACAAAAAATAACATATCATCACATACATAATATCTCTTAATCATAATCAAATGATCAATAGTATAATAACCCGGATCACTTGCATGCAAGTGTCCTCAAAGAAAAGGTTCTCTCAGTGTGCGCAAGGTCATGGTCAACCATAATCAACCATAATTAACCATGGTGAACCTTGGTCAACCATATTAAACTGAAGTCAACCAAGGTCTACTAAAGTTAACCATAGTCATGGTCAACGATAGTGAACCATGGTCATGGCCAACCACAGTCACAATCATGGTCATCAATGGAGTCATGATTCAACATAGTAAACTATACTCATGGTTGACATGGTCACCCATGGTCAACCATTTCGTAAACATTTCATTATTATTTATATTAATATTTTAATTCAAAAATATACTAATCCTCTTCATGCATGGTCATGGTCAACTAAGTCAACTATAATCTAGGTCATGGTGAGCCAACATCATGGTTAAGATCAACCATGGTCAATGTTACCCATAGTCATGATCAAGCATGGTCATGACCAACCATGGTCTTAGTAAACTAAGGTCTATCAATGTGAAGGTCTAATAATGTAATACTTTAATGTTTTGTATTTATGTAATAATGCATTTTTATTTTATTAATGTACTAATAATACTTTAATGCTTTATTGATGCATTAATTAATAATATTTTATTAATGTATTAATATAATACATTAATGTATTCATACTTTAATTTATATATTACGTTAATGTATTAGTTAATTAGTACAAGTTAATACTTCAACTCATTAATGTATTTATGTATTAATAAATTAATTAATAGACCATTAATATATTAATTAATCAATACCTTACTATTTTAATACTTTAATTTATATATTACATTATTGTATTAATTAATTAATACATGTTAATACTTCAATTCATTAATGTATTTATTTATTAATAAATTAATTAGTAGACCATTAATATATTAATTAATTAATACCTTACCATTTTCATATGAATGTATTAATACATCAACATATTAATACATTATTAATCAATATATTAATACATTATTAATGTATTAATATTATTTAGCACATTATTAATGTATTAATATTATTATTTTATTAATGTATAAATAATATCTTAATACTCTATTAATAAATTAATAATGAGAACGTTATTGCTAAGTTTAAAAACACCGAGGGTTGGTCAAAAGAGATTAACTACAATATCAGAGTCAATCAAGGTTGTCCCTTACCCTCTACCCTTTTTGGCATATACATTGATAAGTTAGAAGAATGCTTGGAAAAAACAGGTTGTGTCAGCCCTACTCTCACTTGTATAGTCATCAATCTTCTTCTTTATGCTCATGATATCGTTCTTATGGAAAGGAGTCCCCATGATCTTGAAAACCAACAAAGAATCCTCAAGGATATTTGCTCCAATATGGGTATGACTCTTAATACTGATAAGACTAAGGTCATGATTATTAAATCCAATAAGATCCCTAATGATACCCTTGTATATGACAACAACAACTTGGAGGAAGTGACTTCATACAAATATCTTGGAATTGATATTCACCACAAGCTCAATTGGAATTACGGTATTGAGAAAAGGATTATTGGGGGATGGAAAGCTTATTATGGGCTTGAAAACAATTATAAATCAACTAATCTTTGGAGTTGGGATAAGAAGAAACTCCACTTTGAGACTCTTGTTACACTAGTTATTCTTTATGGATGTGAAGTCTGGGGCTTTAATATCTCTCGTGAATCCTGGAGAAAGATAGAGAAAATATAAAATCATTTTATAACCTATAATCTCAAAATTAAAGGAAATATGCTCTATCTCATCCTCCTCTTAGAAGCAAGCCTCTTCCCCATTGAGAGCATGGCTATGACTAGATACCTAATGTATAAGAACAAGTTAAACAACATGGAAGACAAGAGGCTACCTAAAATTGCCTCAAAATCAAGTCATAATGACCATAGACTCAAGCGAGGATGGCATAAAGACGCCTGGTCTTGGCTAAACTATTGGGGAATCATGGAAAAAACCATTTTGCAGAATACAGATACTATTAAAAAAACCGTCAAATCAAAATTTAAGGAAAAAATGTGTTGTGATTAAGAGTGAGAGGAAAAAAGAAAATTAAGGTATTATAAATATGTAATCAACCCTAATCTAGAAGATCAAAATTATCTATCTGTTTTTCCAAGTTTAAAGAAACAAATAACAATTGCTAAGCTAAGAACAAGTTCTCATGAGCTCCATAGTGAAACTAGGCGTTGGTCAATTCCTAAAACGCCATGGGATGAAAGAGTGTGTCACCTTTGTGACACTAAGAAGGTTGAAGATGAAAATCACTTTCTCTTAGATTGTCGAGCCTATACCCATATTATATCTCATTTTCAAAATATTTATCATAGTACCAATCTTCTTGACCTTTTAACTCAACAAAAGTATGGTGATCTTGGAAAGCTTCTCTTAATGCTCTTCGAGCATAGAAACAAAATTCTAAAGAATTACAACTAATCACTTACCCTCTTAAGGTCTGATAAACCAATTCGATCTTAGTGGACATTAATCATCATCATCATCATCATCATAATTCAATAATTCAATGTATTTAAGTAGATTAATCAATATATTAATACATTATTAATGTATTAATATTATTATTTTATTAATGTATAAATACTATTGTAATAATTAGAATAATTTAATAATTTCATGTATTTAGTAGATTAATCAATATATTAATACATTATTAATGTATTATTATTATTATTTTATTAATGTATAAATACTATATTAATACATTATTGTAATAATTCAATAATTTAATGTATTTGGGTAAAAAAGTGTTATTAATGTATTTTTACTTTACTCTATAAATACTTTATTGCTTTAATGTACTAATCTTTTGTATTATTATTTTATTAATGTATAAATAATATATTAATATATTTATGATAACAATTCAATAATTTAATGTATTTAGAGAGATTAATTAATATATTAATACATTCTTAATGTATTACTATTATTATTTTAGTAATGTATAAATAATATATTAATACTTTATTGTAATAATTCAATAATTTAATGTATTAACGTAGAAAAATGTTATTAATGCATTTTTATTTTAATTTATAAAAAAATTATTATTTTAATATACTAATGTTTTTTATATACTTTAATACTTATTAATGTATAAATGTTATTATTAATGTAATAATTCATAATATTTTATAAATATATTAATTAATTAACCATAAAAAATTGGATAAAGACTATACAAAATGCTAAGTACAATAGAAAATTCGATAGTTTGAATTCAACCGTGGAGAATATTATTAGTTAGATGGTAAAGTATTTTACAAAATGATACGGACAATTCGATAAAGTATTCTACAAAATGACACGGACAATAGAGAATTCGATAGTTCGAATTCAGCCGTGGAGAATATAATTAGATGTACAGAATATAATGGGAAAACTATTGCAAATAAACAGAAGCATTTCCTTGTCTGCCTCTAGGGTTTATATTGGAAAACTGACCATCAGCCTTGGATAAACGCAGAGCGGAACTTGCCTTGGCATAGTCGCCCCACACGCTTCTGTCATATCGAGCTGGGACGGATCACCTTCAACTCTCCAATCAAAAGTGTGCAACAACTGAGCCAATGCAAGAACAATTGTAGGAATAGCCATGGAAGCCCCAAGGCATTCTCTCCTTCCTGCCCCAAACGGTAAGATATGATTGATCTGTTAAATTGATATGCCCGTCTTCCATGAATCTCTCCTGCTTGAAATCGGAAGCATATGCCCCCAACACATCGGGATCCCTTCCTATAGCCCACATATTTACCATTACCGTTGTTTTGTTAGGTATGTAGTATCCTCCTACAGTCACAACCTTTACAGATTCATGAGGAATCATTAGGGGCGTCGCTGGGTATAATCCCAGAGTCTCTTTGACCACACAATGAAGGTATTTCATGGTTGCGAGATCCGACTCCTTTACTTTACCGCGTTGCCCAACGACCGATTGGATTTCTTCCTGCAATCCCTTCATTACATTGGGATTTCTGAGCAGCTCACTTATTTCCCATTCTAACGTAGTTGATGTCGTCTGAGTGAACTATTCTGGTCAACTATATCAGTAGTTAGGATCCGTTCCTTTGTTTCTTGATTCAGTTTCTTATTTTCCCTTTATAGCTCTAGGCTATCAGCTAATACAATTGCGTGCTCCGCATATTCTCGTTCCTTGTTCTGTCTATTTCTTGTTTTCCTGCACAGTTTCTTGTTTTGTCATGTTATTAGAGTGCGCGAGGTAAGACTTTTCACAGAGTTTGGAGAGCAATCTGCAGTCCGCTAAAAGAGAGTTGGAGACATCACAATGTGCGGAGGTAGATTTACAGAAAAAGATTCAATACAAGATTTTTAAAAAATTCGTGGAATCCTTCTTCAAAAGGAAGATGCACAGAAGCAACAAAGGAGAAGCTACAACAACTATTAGATCGTCCACATGAGCATATCTGGGCCATTAAATCAAGTGAGAAAGGATGAGGAGCACGTAGAAGAGGCGAACAATTTTCATCCATTAGATTAGAGCACCTCAAATCAAGAAAAGGTGCACAGGGTTTAACTTACGAAGTCCTTCACACTTCGTGTATTTCATGTATTCTGTGCAAAGGTTGCAGAGGAGTCAAAATCTCCCAAAGTTCGAGAGCTCAAAATAAATCTTGTGTGTCGATCCAAGCAAAGGATGTGTGTCAACAAATCCTACACTCCAGAGGAGAATTCTAGACGAGAAGGTCACAAGACTCCTTAAGTCCCGGAGAGCCGAAATAACTCTGGACCGTTGGATCCAGGGGACACATGTGAGATGATCCCCGTATTCGTTGATCTCGAACTCCGAAGGAAAAGAGTCGTAAGTTGGATAGAGACGAGGAGTCCTGGAGGCACGGAGGCCCAGAGACTATCCAAACCATTGATCTTGCTCGACATGCGAAAGCCATCCGGTAGTTCGACGATCTATGCAGTAGTGACAGAAAGAGCCTTGAAGGTCGAAGTCCCGAAGTAAATCAAGACCATCGATTTGCAAAGGATGTGTCAATGGATCCTGGAGTTTGGAAGGTAATCACTCCGGGAGGAAGAAAGTGCTAAAGGTAACCAGATTCCGGAAGCTCCAAAGAGACAGAGTAAATCCAGGCCATTGATCGTAGAGTACACGTGGCAGGAGATCTTGCTCTTTGGAGGAAAGCCACTTTAGAGAAAAGTCAGATGTGTGAAGTGAGAACTCCCAAAGGATCAAAGCCTAGAGTTCATCTGGACCATCCAACAACAAGGACATGTGGCGTCGGATTTCTAACTTCGGAGGCTTAACACTCTGGAGGGTGTTGTGAAGTGAAGCATTGGAGTGAAAACTGGCCAGAGCCCGAAGTCAATATGAACCGTTGAAGTCGAGGACATGTGTTGACATATCTGACACTCCAAAAATGTAACACTTCGGAGGTTTGTGGTGTTGTGCATCTCAGAACTCCCAAAACCTGGGATTCCAAAGTAAATTTGAGTCCTCAAATCAAGAGGAGACATGGAGGTTTATCTCGCACTTCAAAGATTCGACACTCTGGAGGTTAGCACGGGATCGCTAATTCAACACTTCGGAGGATTCTTAGTATTGTGCATTGAAAAGACCTGAAGCCCAAACTCCTAAAGTAATTATGGACTATTGATCTCAAATCAATGAGGACTATTTATCTATTTGTCTATTTTCCCGTTCGTCAATTTGGAGGAAGAAAGGTCTCAACAAATTGAGATTCCTAGAGTCCAAAGCCCTAGAGAAAATAGAGGTTTATCTCGCACTTCGAAGATTCAACACTCTGGAGGTTAGCAAAAGTTCGTTAATTCGACACTTAAGAGGATTGTTAGTATTGTGCAATGAAAAGCTTTGAGAAAATAGAGGTTTATCTCGCACTTCGAAGAGTCATCACTCTGAAGGTTAGCACGAGTTCGCTAATTCAACACTTCGGAGGATTATTAGTATTGTGCATTGAAAAGGCCTGAAGCCCGAACTCTCGAAGTAATTATGGACCGTTGATCTCAAATCAACGAGGACCGTTGAGCTATTTGTCTATTTTCCCGTTTGTCGATTTAGAGGAAGAAAGGTTTCAACAGTTTGAGATTCCTAGAGTCTAAAGCCCCAGATAACCTAGTTCTCAGTCCTTATTCATATGAGGGGTTAACGTGAATTTTTTTTTGTTAAAAGAAAGCCTCAAAACACCTTTTTTTCCCGTGGGACACAGGTAAAGCATGGAACTCACTATCATTTTTTTACTGTTTTGTTCTATTTTTGGGGGAATGGCCACCTCTAACCATTTCGGACCAACACAATGGCCAATTCTTCTTGGGAAGAACTATGAATTTTGGTCTCTCAGAATGATATATTTCTTACAAGCACAAGATTTTTTTGATCATGTGGATCATGGCTATGTGGAACTAGATCCTATAGTTCTTGCTGCCATGATCAATCAACAACAAAATGCAGAGGCAGAACGGAATAAAAGAGAGAACAAAGCCAAGTTATGGATTCAAAACTCTGTGGATGACTCTATTTTCTCCAAAATCACAGGTGTTGTTACTTGAAAATAGGCCTGGGACATCCTACAATCAACTTACAAAGAAAATGATTGGGTCAAAATAGTCAAACCGTAGACCTTGAGAACACATTTTGAGACTTTGAGAATGACAAAGTATGAAAATGTGGACCAATTTATGACCATAGTCATGGGAATTGTAAAACAAATTCGATTAACTGGTGAAGACATCCTTGATCAAAGGATCGTTGAAAAAGTCCTCAAAAGTCTTCCAAATAAATTCGATATGGTTGTTACAACCATCCTTGAATCCAAGGAGCTTTCCAATTTTTCCATAGATGAACTAATGGGTTATCTATTGACACATGAGACTCGAATACATATATAAGATGAGTCAATATCCAATTCCTTCAAAACTCAATTCTCCTTCAGCAGAGGGAGAGGAAGAGGCAGAGGAAGAGGTAACATAGGAAGAGGGAGAAGTCCAAGCAATCAACACTCAGGTGAAGGTCACACCTATCAAAAAAGGAATCATAATTACCAGCCTCAAAGGGGTAGAGGGAGGAGATCAAATAAAAAATCAAGCATACAATTTTATTGGTGAAAAAAGTATGGATAATATGAATCTAAATGAAGGAAGAAGCAAGAAGATCAACACTCAGGTAGAGCACATGTCTGAAATCATGAAGGAGACACTTTTGGTGAGATGTTTCTTTCCTGTAACAAGGATGAAGAACAACACTAGGATCTTTGGTTGTTGGATAGTGGATGGAACAATCATATGACATGCAACAAAGAATCATTTTCCTGCATTGATTCTTCTCTTTCATCATATATTACACTTGGAGATGTCTGTTTAGTTAAATTTCAGGGAAAAGAAAATTTACCTATTTTCACTAAACAAGATGTAAAGAAATACATAAGTGATGTCTATCATGTTCTAGATTTGAAACATAGTCTCTTAAGTTTATGAAAACTAATTGAAAATGGCTATAAGGTACTTTTTGAAGGAGCCTCGTGTAGGATATATGACAAAACCCCCAACAAAAAATTGATTTCTGAAATCCACATGACTAGAAATCGAATGTTTCCCCTATCCCTTCGAACTGCAAATTTGACCCAATCTTATGCACAAAGTGCATCCACCCCCAACAAAAATATAATTTGGCTTGCAATATTTGTACATCTACCCTTTCAGAGTCTAATCCTTCTACAGAATCCCTCCACGGTCAAAGGTCTACCTATATTCAAAGAGAAAAATTCCCCATGTGAGTCTTGAATTCTTGGAAAACATAAGAGAACTAGTTTTCCACAATCCTCCACTCAAGCCAAACAACACCTAGAGTTGGTTCACACTGACCTCTATGGACCAATGAAAACAATGTCAATAGGTGGCAATGTTTATGGATGATTTTAGGAGGAAAATATGGATCTATTTTCTCAAACAAAAGTCTAAAACTTTTTCAAAGTTCAAAGAGTTTAAGGTTGAAGCTGAAAAATAGAGTGGAAAATATGTGAAAGTTTTCAGGTAATATGGAGGAGGAGAATACAACTCCAAATAATTTTAAAATTTCTGCAAATCACAAGGCATCATCATGCAAACTACAACCAAGTATACTCAACAAAAAAATGGAGTGGTTGAGAGGAAAAATCAGACTATAATGAGCATGGTAAGGAGCCTTCTCAAGGAGAAGAGTATGTCGATTTTATTTTGGGATGAAGCTATAGCATGTTCAGTCTATCTACTAAATAGATCCCCAAACATGAGTCTCAATATGAAGGTCCCTCAAGAAGCATGGAGTGGGACAAAGCTAAATGTTTCTCATCTTATAACTTTTGAATGCATTGCATTCATTCACATACCTTCCGAATTGAGGAGGAAACTTGATGATCAAAGTGAGAAATGAATTTTTGTTAGCTATAGTGAGACATATAAAGCATACACAATCTACAATCCGATTTTAATGAAACTCGTTCTCAACAAAGATGTCAAATTTCTTGAAAATAAGTTCTAGAGTGAGTCTGAATATCATCTTATGGACAGTCAAAATCCATTTCTGCCACATTCTCAAAACGTAGAAAATTCAGGAAATCAAACACATCATCTTGTCCTTTCAATATTACAGGTACAAGCATAGCCTAAAATTCCTCAGGACAACTCTTCTTCAAACAGAAATTCATCCTCTCAATTTCAAAATCAGAGAACTCGAATCTTGAGAGAAATCCATCAATAGTTGGATGATATTGATCAACACAATATTTGTGCATTTCATGTCAACCTACATCCTTTAAAGAAGAAACTAAAGAGCCACATTGGGTTCAAGCCATGTAACAAGAGATTGAATCCATTTATAAGAAAAAGACATGGGATCTTGTTGATCTGCCTAGATGTAAGACGAGTATTGGTGTCAAGTGGGTTTACAAAGCTAAACTCAATGAAAAGGGGAAGATTGAAAAACACAAAGTAATACTTGTTGCCAAAGGATTCTCACAACAACCCGTCATAGATTATGGTGAAACCTTTTCTCTAGTAGCAAGGTTGGAAATTATAAGGACTGTCCTCGCCATAGAAGCTCAACAAAAATGGAAAGTTTACTAGATGGATGTCAAATCAGATTTCCTGAATGGTCTCTTAGAAGAAGAGGTCTATGTGGATCAACAACCTGGATTTGAAATCAAAGAACATCCTGCCAAAGTGTATCGGTTGAAGAAAGCCTTGTATGGCTTAAAGAAAGCTCCAAGAGATTGGTACAACATAATTAACACTTACTTGATCAAGAGTGGTTTTAGCAGAAGCCAAAATGAGCCAACTCTGTACACCAAAACAGATCAACAAGGTAAAATTTTGATTCTATGTTTATATTTTGATGACATGATATATACTGGAAATATTGAGTTAACCAGTTTTAAAAATGCCATGCAATCTGAGTTTGAGATGACAAATCTTGGAATAATGAAATATTTTTTGGGGATTGAGGTTGACCAATCAACCAAAGGTAATTTTGTCTATCAACAAAAGTATGCAACAAACATCATCAAAATATTATGCATGGAAGACTGCAATCCATCATAAACTCCTATACCCCTAGGCACAAAATTGAGCGAGCAAGATGAAGACCACACAATGGATTCTACCTTATACAAAATTTTAGTAGGAAGTATGTTGTATCTTACAACAACTAGGCCTGATATTATGTATGCAAGCATTTTTTTTTCCAAGTTCATGGAATATCCAAAAGATTCTCATTGGAAGATGGCAAAAAGAATTTTGAGATATGTTGTAGGCACTCTTAATTTTGGTTTATGGTACTCTCAATATGAAGATAATCATCTTTCTAGTTACACTGACAATGATTTTGCAAGTAGCCTAGATGACTCGAAAATCACCTCGAGGTATTCTTTTCACGTGAGCACAAATCTTATTTCTTGGGCATCAAAGAAGAAACCCATTGTCTCAATATCTTCTACAGAGGCAGAGTATGTCATTGCTACCTCGTATTCCTATCAAGTTGTGTGGATGTGAATACTATTGATTGACATGTCAAATACAGAAAAGGAGCCAACTCCTATCCTCTGTGAAAATACTTCAACAATTGACTTATCCAAAAACCATGTTTTTCATAAGAAAATCAATCACATTAACACTTTCTTTCACTTCATACGCGAGCTAGTTAATAATGGTGAAATCACACATTAATTTTTTGGGTCATGAGATCAGCTCACAGACATATTTACAAATCTATAAGGAAAAACAGTTCTTGATTTTTAGAGAGAACACTTGGGCATTATCAGTGCTGATGTTTGTAATTGTTGAGTTTAAGAGGGTGTGTTAGTTATAACTATAACCTCAATAGTATGTGGCTGTACATTTCCAATTGTTCTGGTCAGTTGTATAAGTCGTTAGGATCCCTTTGTTTATTGATTCAGTTTCTTCTTTTCCCTTTATAGCTCTAGGCTATTAGCTAATACAATTGTGTGCTCTATATATTCTCATTCCTTGTTATGTCTACTATGTTTCTTGTTTTCCTGTAGAGTTTCTTCTTTTGTCAACGTGACCATGTCCTCCATAAATAAAAATCCAGTTACTACAAAATGATGATCGACTAAAATTTAAGAATGAGGATCATAAATAATATAGAATGGAAAAAACCCAAGAGAGATACAAGCACAAGAGCCTTTTTGGTTTCCTGTGTGATTTTAGTGTCAGTCTCAGCCATGTGGAGCAACACATTGAGGAAGTCTATAACATAAAGGTCTATGTCTGCCACTTTCTGGCCATTCAAGGCTGCAACCATGAGATGAGTAAGATTAACATTCATTTTTTGAGTGAATTCATTGAATTTTTTAAGGATCTTTCTCATGTATCGATCGATACCTTGCAAATCAAGCCAATCCAAATTTGGAATGAAGTCTCCAATGTTGAAGTCTACTATCCTAGCTATCAACTCTACCAACATATCTTTAAACCCTTTGAAATCGCCACCCAAATCATCGTCAAAAAATTTCCTTTTCGCCAGTATTCGCCAAACTATATTGGAGGTGAGAGTAGAAATGGACTTATTATTATTATTATCATCATCATCATAACATAGGAATAAATAAGTTTAAGATTGTTATCCATAAAAAAAAATGTGAGCTCTCTTTTCATCTTTCTCTATGTTCATTGAAGTATTTGATATGAATCGACCCTTTACAATGTCGAATAAAATCATTAAATAAAAAATGTCATTTAATCAAAATATAACAAAAATTGTAAAATATATAACAATTTGGAAACATTTAATATGTTTTTACCTGCAATCATACTTGCCTTCATAAGAAGAAACTAATAAATGCCAAACAAAATTGAATATTCATTGCATTGATAGACACATAAGTCTAAGTGAGTGTATTGAAAGAGTTGTTGAGATTTAACATTCATATTGATATTTCCATTATTTTTTTAGTGAGACTAGATGAGAATGTGATATCGATAATGTCCCTGTTGTGGGGAGGGTACACCATGTCTCTTCCCAATTATTTAATATCCTATCGTATTAACCTAAAAAGTACATGGAGATGGATATTTACTAATGAAAGGTGAGACATGCCAATTTTAGGTTTTCTTTTTTGATATTTTTATTAATTTTTTTTTCAAAATGTCACCTCTCGACATGGCAAATTAGTGAAATCGATAATTTCCACCCATTAAAAATAACAATTTTAAAAATTTGAAAAAATATTTATTTATTTGACAAAAAATCATTTTAATACAATATTTCCTTATAATATTATCAGAACTTTAATAATTTTAAAATAATTTATCTAACTCAATTATCTTTGATTTGCAGTCGATCACCATATATTCTACCAGAGGCACGTATAACAATACATTATTACATAAATACAAAACATTGATCATGACCATGACTATGACCATAGTTGAAACTCATAGACTATGGTTGACCATGATTATGGTCGAGTATGGTAAACTATGTCTTCATGGTTGACCATGATTGTGACTATGGTTGACCATTATAGCGATTGACAATGGTTACCTAATATCATGGTTGATTACGGTTAACCATGATCGTGACCATAGTTAATCCTAATTGATGATGACAATGACTATGGATGATCATGAATATGGTTAACAATGGTTGGCCATGACCATGGCTAGGATTGATCACAAATGACCATGCCTATGACTATGGTTGACCATGGATGATCATGGTCAATCATAGTAGACCATTTTTATCCATGACCGAGACCATGGTTAAATATCGTTGACATTGGTTGACCATGAACATGGTTTATTATGGTTGACCATGTGCATGGTGGACCTTAATAATGACCATGAGCATGGTTGACCTTGACAATGACCATGACCATGGTTAACGTTTGTTTTCTATGGATATATATGGTTGAACATGGCTGAGCATGACCATGACCATGATTGACTATGGTTGACCTTGACCATTGTTGACAATTGTTGTCCATGATAACGACCATGACCATGGTAAACCTTTGTAGACCTTACTCGACTTTGGCTTACTGTGGTTGGCTATGGTTGACCTTGGTTAAGCCTAACCTTCACTTTGGTTGAGCTAGGTTAACTAAGGCCATGGTTGGCTGTGGTTTACCATGGTTTTCCTTAATCATGAATATGGTTAACCATCACCTTGGCTATGGTTGACTATATTTGGCCATGACCATGTATGAAGAGTATTATTAGATTTCTTTATTAAAATATCATTATAAATAATAATGAAATGTTTACGAAATGGTTGACCATGGATGACCACTGAAACCATGACTTTGGTTAACTATGATAGAATATGGTTGAGCATGAGTATGGTTCACTATGGTAGACCATGATTCCATGGTTAACCATGATTGTGACTATGGTTGACCATGACCATGGTTGATTATGGTTGACCATGATGATGGTTTCTTATGTTTGACCTTGACCATGGTTGACCATGAAAATGAACATGGTTAACTTTGGTATTCCTTGGTTGACTTTGGTTTTTTATGGTTGACAATGGTTGACCATCGTTAATTATGGATAACCATGACATTGGTTAATTATGGTTGACCCTTTTTTACCATGAACATGGTTAATTATGGTTGACCTTGGTTTACCATGACTAGGACCATGGTTAATTATGGTTGAACTTGGTTAACTATGACTATGGTTGATCATTACCTTAACTATGGTTGACTATTATTGACCATGACTAAGAGTATTATTTACTATCGTTGACCTTAACCATGGGTTACTATGTTTTTCCATGGTTGACTATGGTTAACTATGGTTGGGCTTGATGTGGACCAAAGTTTAGTATGGTTGGTCATTGTTACCTTCACCATGTTTGACTATGGTTGACTGGGGTTGATTATGGTTAACCATTCCCATGGTTGACCTTTATAGACCATGTGAAGATTAATATGGTGGGACATGTTGATAATGTTTAACCATCGTTGAATATGATTGTGACTATGGTTGACAATGACCATGGTTGACTATGGTTAACCATGGATGAGCTTGACATGTACCAAAGTTGAGTATGGTTGATCATGGTTGACCTTCATCATGGTTGAATATGGTTGAATATGGTTGACTGCGGTTGAGTATGGTTGACCATTCCCATAGATTACATTTGTAGACCATGTGGATATGAATATGGTGGGACATGTTGATATTGTTTAACCATGGTTTACTGTGACACTAGTGCATTACATTTTTCATCAAGTTTTATTTGTCACATAGTGACATTAGGTTTTTTTCATCACATGACATTGTAAGGTTATGGTCATCATATTGGGACATAGGGTTTTTGTTTGTCACATTATGGCATTGGATTAGGTTTGTCACATTGCAACGTTAGGAAATGTTCATCTCATTGCAATGTTCGACTATGTTTATCATATTGTGAGATTGAGTTGTGTACATCGCATTGAGACAATGGGTTATGTTCGTCACATTGCAACATTTGGAATTGTTTGGCACATTGTGATGTTAGAATATATGTGTTACATTGCAACATTACTATGCTCATCATGTTATGCTTGTCACATGACAAGGTTAGTTTGTGTTCAACACATTACGAAAAAGGAAGTTTTGACCAATTATTTTTTTTTTGAATTCTAACGAAGCATTTCCTTTGTCATTGAGATAGGAACTTTGAAATGATGTGAAGTGTTACATAGAAAGAAACTTAGAACTATACTTGTTATAAGGATATTGATAACAAATCATCTTGAAATTTACAGATGATGATTTTTACTAGTTCTAAATACATTGATAGCGATTCATCTTGAAATTTTTAGATGATGAATTATACTTGTTCTAATGACATTGAGAGTAAATCTACTTGATTTATACTAATTCGAAGGACATTGATAGCAAATCAATTAATAATTTATACTTGTTATAAGAACATTGAAAGAAAATCACCTTGACCTTTGTAGATGCTGAGTTATACATGTTATAAGGACTTTGATAACAAATATAATTGATATATGTTACAAATGTCGATTTATATTTTTTCTAAGAACATTTATAGAAAATAAACTTGTTTTATACTTTGGAGATGACGATTTATACTCATTCTAAGGACACTGATAGAGAATCAGTTTGAAATTTATAGATGATATTTTATTATTGTTATCACGACTTTTAAGTACACCACACATGGATCATAGAATGTATACATTGCACCATGATACAAACTATGACCATTATACATCCATATATAATTTTAATACACTTTTTGTTGAGTATATTTGTCATGGGTTGGAGAATTAACAAAGAAGTCTCCCATCCCTAGAATTTTTTCACTAAAATCCATACACTTAAAATAATAAATTCCATATAAGTATTAAACCATATTCTAAAACCATTAAAATAAAGAGAAGTCTTATGCTCATTTATAACCATAAACATTATATTTTAAGTTATATATATATATATTTGTAAATAAAAAGATTATATTACCTCAGAATGCCATCACAATAGTACATGTATGGACAGAGACTAAAGACCATCCACATGTTCCCCCAAACAAATGGAAACAAGAATAGGTAGTTGAGAGACTTTATGTCTAGACAAGAGTAAAACAATGCCACTTGTTCTTCCAAACAGATGGAAACCAGAACAGGATGTTGAGAATCTTGAGCTCTGAATAGTCTAAGTGATCCATGCCTCCATGAACAAAGAATCCAAAATTCCTACAATGATTTTGGCATTTACAATGCATAACAACAAAAAATAAAAACAACATAATTAGTTAGTGGATGAACCTGGATTTAATTTTTCTCCGTGTTTACTCGTGGTGGGAACAAAGATGAAAGGTTGTGCATAGGTCGAGAATCTTCTTTGGTCTAGCAAACTTGAGAGAGAATCAAACAACATTTTAGGCGACTGCTAAGAAGGGTGGTCCTATGAAGCTTCTCTTCCATATCCCGATACATATTGAAAATGAGGACCAAGTGATCTAGTGAGAGGCGGCAGGTGGAGCTCAATCCCTATTCCGAAGAAGTGGAAGGAGGAGGGTGGCCTTCAGGAGGGAGAGACTCTTCATGACATACCTATAACAAGAATTCTTCTTTAATTATGCAAGTGTCCAATTCCAAAGCAGCGAAAACACCAGGGGTGGAGAAACCAGTAAGGCGAGGCGGGCCTTGGGGGTCAGGATTCGTGTACAGGAGGGAAGATGGTGGAATTTGAACAGAGACTACTGGTATTTCTTTGAGCCATGAATGTCTCTTATCCCGCGAGATGTTGATGAAAGTATGGCGACCTTTGCATTTAACGCCTTAATGTGCGTTGTCCACCTGCCACCCCATCCAGGGTTTTATATAAATATTTTTAATATATAAACAACTAAAAATGTTGTTTATTACATATTATAAAAAAAATATAAAAAAAACAAAAATTATGGTTTATTCCTACTATTCTATTAAAAAATATTTTGGAAAATCTAAATATAAAAAATATTCATTAGAAATATTTACAAATTTTCAATCTTTTTAAAGATTGAATATATTTACAATTCAAGTGGATTAAAAATAAATTATTATTATTTAAATTAAATTTAAATAATAAATAAATAATTAAAAATATTATTTGTTACATGGATTAAAAATAAATTAGTATTATTTAAATTAAATTTAAATAATAAATAAATAATTAAAAATATTATTTATTACATATTGTAAAAAAATAATTTGTATTCCTATTAATACATTAATAAATATTTTGAAAAATCTAAATACAAAAAATCTCCAATTTTCTTAAGATTGAATATATTTAAGAATTTACAATAATTAAATATATTTATAATTTAAATGAATTAAAATAAAATTATTATTATTTAAGCTAGATTTAAAATATCTTTTAATATTTTTTTTTATAGTTATAAAATAAACCTTTCCTATCCCATAACATTATAAATAGATATATTTTTAAAAATCTAAATTTAAATAATTTACCATCATCTTTTTGAGAATCAAATATATTTACAAGTTATTCAAGATTCAAGTGGATTAAATTTAAAATATTGTTATTTAAATTGAATTGAAATTATCTTTATTATTATTATTATAAAATAAAGTGATGTAACTTAGAAATTGATAAATTCTCAATTTTAAATTAAATAGTTTATTTTTTAAATATTTATATTGATTTGAAATGAAAAAATAAAAAAACTATTATATATATATATATATATATATATATATATATTTTTAACGAAAACGGTTATGTTGCATTAATCGGCGTTCTGGCCATCCAGTATCAAAAAGTTACATATTTGAAGAAGGTTGGTGACTTCTAACAGTGCTTCCAACCTTCTCGTGAATGTCTTGGGAGACCATTCCCCTCTACTCTTTGATCTAATTCGAAGATATGACAAGGAATGCTTACATGAGTAAATTCTCACAAATTGTGAGCATAGCAATAGACAGAAGCAAAGCATTAAATCGAGGGGTCTGAAATTTTCCCCCTAATGAAGGGGTCCAGCTTTTTCTGAGATCCTAAAGAAATGTTGGAGGCCGCCTCCTTTTCTCTGCGCACTTTATTGGTCTTTCGCCCTCGGGTAAGGGGTGGAGACGGGACTGTGTTGTTTTCTGGTTCAGAAGTTTCTCCAGAGCCGCTAGAGGGGATAACCACCAGACCTGTATGGGCAATGTGTTCCGGTTCTGAAGCCCGAGTTTCTCTTGCTGCTTCTGATTTTGGAGGATTGGATTCCGGAAGGCTTTCATCTGCCGGAGGATCATTCTGGACTGCTGTTGCTTCTGGTTCAAGG
>ML778698.1:663867-703046 GCA_009831015.1 Picea engelmannii
GCCCCGTGAACTTGTCGATGAGGGCCTTGTCTGCTAGAAGGAGGGCAAGCTTGCAAGGCTCCTCTGGAGATAGCTCCAGAGAAGGGATCTCCTCCATCCTCTTAACAAATTTGGACGGGAGAGAATGCTTGGATTTGGGTCCTACCGAGCGGACCAACGCTTTGAATGCTTCCAATCGGGCTTTTCCTTTCTCGCCAGTCAGATCTGGGGCCATTGTAGTAGGCCGTCGACCTCCAGCAAGTACAGTCGCAGGAGGCCCTCATGCAAGTGCCGAATCGCGTCTCTGTACACCGCTGAAACACCGATCCGGAGTTGAATCGTGTCTTTGAATGTTGGGTGCCGAAATCGCGTCCTTCAGACCTTCAAATCACCTCCCTTGATCCAGATTCGTTGCTGGCAGCGAGAACATCCAAAATCAGGAGGTGCCGGTCAAGCTAAGCCTGGCCGCCGAGAGGGCCGAGGCTGCCTGTGCGCGCGGCTAGGGTTCTCCATCTTCAAAAAACTATTATATATATATTATGTCCAACTCAAAATACAATTAAAAAAAAATATGTTAGTTAAAAATGAAGTAACTTATTTAGTAATTGATATTAAAATTAACTAAATTATTTCTTTAATAATATCATATCGATAAAGTTTAAGTGTGGCCAACATGGAGTAAATAGAGTCCAGAGTATATTGAAGTCATGGACCACTTAACTACTAAATATTATTTTTACATCTTTAGGTGTACATTTATTGGAAATGACTAGAATTAATTGAATTTTAATTATATATGGATTTTTTTAATGGATATGATTTCATATTGTGAGAACAATCTTGATCATCACTATAAATCAAAGGGTAAGGTTTCAAACATTATCTTCCTTGCATGACAGAACATGTTTTTTGGTCATTAAAAATAGTAATGAATATGATTAACTTAATGATAGTGGATTGTGTTATTAATTCCAACTTTAAATTTAAGTTTTCATGCACTTAGCTTCTTTTTTTTTTATTACACCCCACCCAATTTTTTTTAAAACTAATATTAGAGTTTTTAACATGTGCTCATGAGTAAATACAACGTGTTAATGGATAAATAAAGGCCAATTGTTCATGTGTTCGTGGATCCCTTCTTTACAAGGTGTAGCCCCATATCTCTCATGTGTTAATGTTATAGTAACCAACACACATGTATTGGAAAATCATAATGTTCAAGTAATAAATAAGACAACATATCTTGCATAGCTGAGGATAATTAGCGAGAGTTTCCATAATCATGGAGTTAATTCTAGTGTTTATTTGGGAGACCTAGGATGGACGTTGGAAAAAAAGAGAAAGGGAACTTCAGAATGAATTCTCTAGATGTTATTTTCATTCTCATGCTAGTCTAGGTGACTAATAGCTTAGTTAATCTGTAAGAAGTATCCATGAAATACATAAATTCTACACCAAATATTTGTGCATTTTCCTAATTCAAAACTCTCTTAAATTTAGAAAGGTAGAAATTTATGCAAAAGACCATCCAAAACTTATGAACTCTAAAATCCTAACTTTAATCTTTCCATAACTCTAATATAAATAACTTAAATCTAATAAATTTAATTAGGAATTTTGCAAATACATATAACAAACTATGCCAAAATACTATGCCTTTAAAGTAGCACAAACAACCATCAATCAACCCCTGAAAACCACCTAAACCTACTTTAAAATAACCATTAAACAATTTAATATCCTTAACAATAAATTATAATATATAACCTAAAATAACATTAAAATGGTATGCCCTTAGGCTAGCCAAAGTTCAACCGTGCCCATAGTGTAGTTATTTAACTTTTCCTATTTATCATAACATAGAAATAAATAAATTTAGGATTGCACAAAATAAAACTTAAATGTTTTTATTGATTTGTGATTAAATTTATAGAATATAACCCAATCCTCATACGGAAAGAAAAATAGTCTTTAACAAAATAAGAATGAAAGGAAATGGAAGATCGACATTCCATTAAGACTATGAGTCATCCACGTATGTTTTTAAATTTAAATTTAAATTATTTATTGTTTTTAAATTTAAATTAGTTATTTATAAAAGAAAATATTTAAAATAATAATTAAAATTTATTCTCTTTTTATTATTAGAAATGTTTTTTCCTTTTTTTTAATACATATTTAATTTAAAAACAAATACAAAAGTTATTTTTATGTATTTTAACCTTTTTTTCAATAAAAAAATTGCTCATTATATTAATATATAATTTATTTACATGGCCAAAAATTTGAGCAATTTACATATAACCTCCAAAATTTCATACAACCTTCAAACTATGAAACTTTAAGTATGAATCTCTTCAAACTGTGAAACATTAAGTATGAATCTAATTTCATAAGGAAGTATCCGAGCAAAAAAAATACATAATGAAAAGACTATAATTATGTCTGTCCCTTTGCTAAACAAGTATAACCTTTAAAAATAAATTGATAAACTTTTATGTATTTTAACTTATTTACAACAAGCGTCACAATATTTATAATCAAATAAATTAAAACATTTTATTGAGTAAGGGTAATGTGATCTTAGATCCCAACAATCTACCTCGACACATTTCCTAGGCGATTATTCATCTCCGCTATTAAACAAACAAGACGAAACTCTTGCGTGTGAAATAAGCATTGAATCAAAGGATAAAGATCGATTGACCAAATAAAAAGGTACTCGCTGATTTTTCTAAATATATACCCAATCCAAATTGTTAAAGAAAAAAAAGTCTAAATTTCAAAACCATCACTATATCGAGAGGCAATTCATCATACACATTCACTATATTTTATTCAATCTCTTTGCAAAATTTAGAATTTATTTAACTAGTGAAATTTAACCACACTAACCAAAGACTCACGATTTCTTGAAAACTGTAAATTGGTAAAAATTAAAATTAATAATATAGATATTTTATTTGTTTTCAATCAAACTAATTTTTTGAAATATATTTATATTTAAATTTATAATTAATAATTAATAAAATAAACATAATAAAATATAAAATATTTATATTTACATTAGCCAAATAAAAGAAAACCAAACAAAAGAATCAAAGTTTCTTTACCAGAGAACTTATATCGTTTTTTTTACCAATATTAAACCTGAAATAAAAGGAGACCCTACAATTGTATTTACAGACCTAGCATCCTTAATGATAAAAAAAATTTGGTTGATAACTTACCTACGGTACTTAATCTCACCTTAGATTCCAAAAACAAGACGTAAAACTGACTTCATTGTGATTAAATTGACAACGATGAAATGAGTTTGTTTGCATATATTGAAATAAAATATATAGGTTAAGATATATGAGTTAAAATGGGGTATGAGTTATGACTATTAATGTTAATGTTAGTGTTAAATTGACAACGATGAAATGAGTTTGTTTGTATATATTGAAATAAAATATATAGGTTAAGATATATGAGTTAAAATGGGGTATGAGTTATGACTATTAATGTTAGTGTTGATTAATAAAGTTATTATTAATATACAAGGATGTTAGTTGTGTTATTTATTACTAATTAATAATAATAAAATAATTTTTAATATTATAAATAATATTTTATATTAATAATCATATTAAGATATAATAATATTTTATTAAATTCATGATTAAAATATTAATAATATTTTATTAATTATTCATCATTAATTATAATTATATTAATTAAAAATATTATTATTACTTTATTTTTATTATACATAATATAATATAGTAATAATTATTAATAAATAATTATAATTATTATTAACTATATTATTAATGATTATTATTAGTTATTATTAATATACTTAATTAGTTATATTATACCATGTTAACTTTAAATATATGTATGTATAATATACATACCCTTTATAGAATAATTATTAGTTAATCATAATAATTAACCACTTCAAGAATAATTTATTAATAATATATTAAGGTAAATTGTTATTAGGGTTACGGTTATAAGATTTATGTTTATATTACTCGTTTGGGAATATTTATTTATTTTTAAGTAAAAAAGAGGGTAGATCTTATTATATCATAAAAAAAATAAACATATGTCCTTAGGCTGTCAGTTGTTCCACCAAATTAGTAGAAACTAAAATAGTTAGGAGCCTTAGATATCCATGTCCAAAAGAGGTGGTCCTCCATATGCCTTGCCCGAAGGAAACCAGGATAGGTGGCAGCCTATAGTCTGTATATTAACCATGAAGACATAAATTGAAACTAGACTAAAAAGTAAAGATTATGAGCTGATTGTTCCCCTAACCAAACCCTGAGCATCTAACCATACCCATAACCAGAAGAAATTACCCGTGGTTTCCATAGGTGGCCTTGTCGGGGTCTTCTTCATGTAATCCATTCTGAGTTCGCAGAGCATAAGGTCGAGTACAAGTCAGACATCTTTTCCCTACTAGCGCGTTGGAGAAATCCTTGTACAACATGTCTATGTGTTGGCCCATGAGTGTGCCACTGTAGAATTGGTCTGCCATGTGGCTGCTTAGGTCAAACGCCAAGTCTAACTATTCCGGGTTGAAGAACGGTGGTCAGACATGCCACTTTTCTAGTGTAATTGAGATGGGAGGTGGTGCAAGGACCTCACCACCCTCCTTCGACGTGCCACCCTCTGCATCCTCTCTTGTTGCAACCTGCATTCCAACTTGTGCTCCATCATGTTTCTCTCCTACCATGCTCCATGTATGGGTTCCTCTGGGATGACCTGCTCCATGTATGCCATTAGAGGTGATCAGGCCATCCCTTCCCTACGAGCTATCTAAATTCTTTGGGTGTGGGCCATGGAAAGCGCTCTCTCAAGCCTCAGATGTGGCTTCTGTCTCACAACCAGGGTGTACAAGGATTGGTCGTGACACGACTTTCCCCTCTCCCTTGGCATCAAGATGGAAATTCGAATGGATGAGTTGTAGGAGGTGTTCCAATGGCCACACCAGAGAACAAAATTGTTAGCCTAGTGCAGACCGAAGGAGAAATGGAGAGAGCTGAAGAATAATTGGATGATAATAGGGAGGAGCGACGTGACAACTACCATTATATCCCCCCTAGCATTTACTTTCTTTTCCTCCAGTCTGTTCACGCGAGGGAGCAGTCCTATGTCATGATGTTGGTAGTTAAGGCTAGCTCCCATACTCAATGACGAGGGGCTGGGAGCCCGCCTGCCTTATTTATGGCCTGGTCTGGCCTAGTGCGACGTGGCATTGATGTGTTGTGTGTCACCCCATCGGGGGTGGTTTGGGAATATTTTTAAAACCTTATGTGGAATTTATTATTTTGAATATATGAAATTTAATGAAAATTTTCTATGTGTGGGAGACTTGATTTGTTAATTCTCTCACCCATGAAAAATATAATCAATGAAAAATGTATAAAAATGATATATATGGATGTATAATGATCATAGCTTTTATCATGGTGCAATGTATACACTCTATGATCCATGTTTTTTCTACTTAAATGTCCTTTTAACAATAGTAAATCATCATCAAATTCCAATGTCCTCAGAATGAGTATAAATCATCATGTGCAAAGTATAAAACAAGTTGATTTCCTTTAAATTTTCTTAGAAACAATATAAATAATCATAGTATATTTGTTATGAATGTTCTTAGAATAATATAATTAATCACTTCCAAAGTTAAAAATGATTTTCTATCAATGTTTAGATGAAAAGTATAAATTATTAAACAATTTTCTATCAATGTCCTTAGAACCAATATAAATCAAGTATATTTATTGTCAATGTCCTTATAACAAGTATAGTTCACCATCTACAAAGTTAAAGATGATTTTTTATCAATGTCATTAGAACAATTATTATTCTAATTTTCCTTCTATGTACTACAAACAAAAATGGATGTTGCAACATGACGAACATAGTAATGTATCAATGTGACACAATATGATGAACATATAATGTTGCAATGTGATGGAATATGATGAACATATAATGTTCCACGAACACTTAATGTGTTGCAATGTGACAGACATGTTGCAATGTGATGCAAATATCATGTCGTCACAATCCGATGCAAATATCCTTTCATTACAATGTGACACTAATATCATGTCATCACAATGCAACGACCATAGCATTTTCATCGCAATGTGACAAGCATAGCCTTGTTGTCATATTGTGACAAACATTTCATCCTCGTCATAATGTGATGCAAATATTATGTCATCGCAAAATGATGCAAATATCATGTCATTGCGATGCGATGACCGTATCCTTGTCATCGTAATGTGACAAACATATCCTTGTCATCACATTGTGATGAAAATGGCCTCCTCGTCACAATGCGACACAAATATCATGTCATCAAAATGTGATGCAAATATCAACTATCACAATATGATGAAAATATCATGTTGTTGCAATGTGACACAAATATCATGTCATCAAAATTTGATGCAAAGATCAACTATCACAATATGATGAAAATATCATGTTGTTGCAATGTGACACAAATATCATGTCATCAAAATGTGATGCAAATATCAACTATCACAATATGATGAAAATATCATGTTGTTGCAATGTGACACAAATATCATGTCATTGCAATGCGACAAACATAACATCGACCCAATTAATGCATTAAGGCTATGTTCAACCTAGGCTATTTACTAAGGCTATGTTCGACCTTGGCTATTTAATAAGGTTATGTATTAATACTTTATTAATGTATTAATATGGTCATTAAGGTCCTAATAATGTATTACTAAGGTGAGTAAAGTCAATTTATTACTACTTTATTAATGTATTATTAAATGTTTTTAGTGTATTGGTGTATTAGTACTTTAAAAATGTATTAATTGATGATGATGATGATGATGATTAACATCCACTAAGACCTAATTGGTCTATCCGATCTTAAGAGGGTAAGTGATTACTTGTGATTCTTTAAAATTTTGTTTTTGTGCTCGAAAAACATTAAGAGAAGCTTTCCAAGATCATCATACTTTTGTTGAGTTAAGAAGTTACGAAGGTTGGTAGTGTGATCAATATTTTGAAAATGAGATCTAATATGGGTATAGGCTGGACAATCTAAGAGAAAGTGTTTTTCATCTTCAACCTTCTTATTTTCACAAAGGTGACACACTCTTTCATCCCATGGTGTTTTAGGAATTGACCAATTCCTAGTTTCACTATGGAGCTCGTAAGAATTTGTTCCAATCTTAGCAATTCTTATTTTTTTCTTTACACTTGGAAAAACAGATAGATAATTTTGATCTTCTAGATTAGGGTTGATTACATCTTTAAAATATCTTAATTTTCTTTTTTCCTCTAACTCTTTATTACACCACGTTTTTTCCTTAATCTTTGATTTGACGTTTTTTTTAATAGTATCTTTATTCTACAAAATGGTTTCTTCCATGATTCCCCAATAGTTTAGCCAAGACCAAGCGTCTTTATGCCATCCTCGCTTGATTCGATGGTGGTTATGACTTGATTTTGAAGAAATTTTAGGTAGCCTCTTGTCTTAGATGTTTAACTTGTTCTTATACATTAGGTATCTAGTCATAGCCATGCTCTCAATGGGGGAGAAGCTTGTTTCTATGAGGAGGATGGGATAGGGCATATTTCCTTTAATTTTGAGATTATAGGTTATAAAATTATTTTGTATTTTGTCTATCTCTCTCCAGGATTCATGAGAGATACTACAGCCCCAGACTTCACATCCATAAAGAATAACAGGTGTACCAAGAGTAATGTATTAATAAATTAATACAATAAATTATTAAAGTATCAATTAATTAATAAGTTACATTATACATTAATGAAAATTAATAGTTTAATTTAGACATTACATTAATGTAATGATGTATTTTAAATACTTTAGGAATGTATTAATTAATAATGTATTTGTAGATTTTAACCTTGTACAATATTTACTGCAAACAGATTTTCAGTAAAAGAACAAAAAAGATACAATGGAAAATACAAACATTACACAGAGATTTTTCCCCTGGAAACCCAAACCGAGAAAACCAACATATTTTATATTCATTCATAGTGATACATTTTTTTACAATAAAATATACATATATGATCCAACGACATCCAAAAGCCTAACCTAATGACCTGGATTAGTCAACAACCCTAATTCCTTAATCTACAATAGAAAACCATCAACAAAAACCATGTGCCAAAAAATCTCCCAACAATGGACAAAAAAATCGGGGAAACACGAAACATGAGGAAAACACGCAACACATTTCCCAAGGCAAAACAATATTCTCGGGGTTGCTGCCCCCCAACCCCCACATGGGATAATTTCACCCCCCATGCACACCCAACACAACAAAGACACTACTACTCATGAAAAGAATATAACACATACCCAACAATATTAATGTATTAATTAATTAATACTTTACAATATACATTAATGTATTAATTTCATCAGTAGTGATGGGCATGGCTAGCCATGCTCTTCTATAGAAAAAAATTCCTAAACATTGTTAACCATTGTGAACCATGCTCAACCAATGTCAACCATAGTGAATGTCATGCATAATGAAGTTCTAGGGAAGTTTTCAATGGTCATGGTCAACAAAATTTAACATTGGTCATGCTCAACCATAGTGAACCATGGTCACTGTCAATTAATTTATTAATAATTTAATAATGTATTATTAATGCGTCGTCCCAATTACTATCCCAGTAATGTTTCACTATGATGAACACAACAACATCATAATCTGAAAAACATAGTAACATTCGATTGTGTCAAATAGAGCCTTGTCATTCCAATGTGATGAACATAGCCTCACCATCACAATGTGATCAACATGCCTTATCATTGCACTATGAATAATATATCCTTTCTGTTGCAATGTCATGAAGATAGCCTCACCATCAAAATGTGATGCAAATATCCTATCCTAGTGATGTGATACAAATATCTTGTCATCACAATGTGATGAACATAGCCTTGTTGTCATAATGTGTTGAACATAGCCTTGTCTTTTCAATGTGACGAACATAGCTTCGTCGTTGCAATTCAATGAACATATCCTTATCATTACACCGTGGAAAATAAATCCTTATTGTCACAATGTGAAGAACATAGCTTTATCATCGCATTGTGAATAACATAGACTTATCGTAGCACTATGATGAAGATATCCTACAATGTGATGAACATAGCCTCGTCGACCCAATGTGATGCAAACATCATGTCCTCACAATGCGATGTAAATATCCTATCATCACAGTGTGATGAACATATCCTTATTGTCACTATGTCTAGAACATAGCCCTCTCATTGTTATGTTTTTAAAATACCCTTGTCATCGCAATGTCAAGATCATAGCCTTCTCGTCACAATGTGAAGAATCTATCCTTGTCATAACAATTTGACGAACATAGCCTTCTTATCTCTATGTGATGAACATAGCCTTGTCATAGAAATGTGATGAACATTGCCTCATCTTCGCAATGTGACACAAATTTCATGTCACCGCAATGTGATGCAAATATCTTGTTGTTACAATGTGATGAAAATATCATATATTTGCAATGTGAGGACCAATGCTTGTCATTGCAATGTGATGAACATAGCCTTGTATTCACATTTTGATGAACATGGCCTCCTCGTTACAATGTGACTCAAATATAAAGTCATCACAATGTGACACAAATATCATGTCATCACAATATGATGCAAATATTGTGTCATCGTAATGTCACGAAAAAATCATGTCGTCGCAATGCAACGACCATGGCCTTGTCAACGCAATGAGAAGAACATATCCTTGTCGTCGCGTTGTAATGAACATATCCCCATCATCACAATGTGAAGGAAATATATTTTCATCGCAATATGATGCATATATCATGTCATCACAATGTCACACAAATATCTTTTCATCGCAATGTGACGAACATAGCCTCGTGATGACAAGGCTATGACCTCATTTAATTTAGGAAAGGCCATTATACATTTATGTAAATTAATACTTTAATTTAGACATTGCATTAATGTAATAATGCATTATTAATATATTAATACGTTAATAATGTATTACTACTTTATTAATGTTTTAGTGCATTAATACTTTAGCAATTTATTAATTAATTAATACATTGTAGTATACATTGATGTATTATGTCATCAATAGTCATGATCATGGCTAGCCATGATATTCTATAGACAACAATTTTCAAACATGACTAAACATTGTCAACCATATTCAAATAAGATCAACCCTAATGAAGGTCATGCATATTGAAGTTCTAGGGAAGTCAACAATGGTCATGGTCAACCATAGTTAACAATGACCATGGTCAACCAAATTTAACCATGGTCATGGTCAACCATAGTCAATCGTGGTCATTTTCAATTAATGTATTAATACTTTAGTAATGTATTAATAATGCATTACTACATTAATAATGTATTTATTAAAGTATTAATAGTTTAATAATGTATTTATTAAATTATTATTACTTTATTAATGTATTAAAAACTTTAATAATGTATTAATACTTTAATAATACTTTATTAGTGTATTAATACAATGTACTAATATATAAATTAATTAATAAAGTGCATTATTAATGTATTAGTTCTTTAATATGTTACATTAATGCATTCATTAAATAATACATTACATTATTAATGTATCAAATAAATAATAAGTTATATGTTACATTATACATTAATGTATTAATTAATTATTACATCATTTTTTTTTTCCAAAAGAAAATTTTCACTTGTATTATATATGGTTTTTAACCAAAAAATATACATATCCAAGTCCTTACAAAAAGGACAGTGACTTCTCTCATACATATCAGAACCGTTCCAAAATATATTTCCTTACAAAAATATTTTTGAACCCATATAACTATGGAGAAAGATGTAACCAATCAGATCCATTCATCTCTTATCTATCAATATGACAAAAAGGTTCCAAACGTTCAGAGTATAGGATGATACAAAATATACAAGATCAAGAAAACATCAAAAATAAAAGAGGTTGATACATTGAGAAGGACTCTCAAGTCCATCTGTCCAATGTTGAATCATTAATATGCCAATTTGTTTGGATAAATATTTCTTTGACAGGATATCTGCCTCCACATTCAATTCCCTGTAAATATGTGAAAAAATGATGCGAGAGAAATATTGAGTAAGCTCAATGATCCTATCTTTCCAACATTCCAACACAGTAACTTGTAGTTGTCCCTTTTTATTTAACCATTCCATAATGATATTGGAATCCCCCCTCACATGAATATCAATAATATTATGACGGGAAGACAAAAGAAGGGTGTCCCAGACACAGAGTAGTTCTACCTTTTTATTGTATCCCTCTCCACAGGTGAAGGTCCAAGTGATCTTAGTGTCATCATATTGATGTATAAACACACCCGCCCCACATAGTAGGACATAATTTTGAGAAGCTCTGTCAAACCATGAATTATTTCCATTCATCTGAAGAATAGGTTGAATAAAACGAGGGGCAACGATCCTCTTTTTATTTTCAATATTCAACTTGCCCAATATTTTGAAAAAAACCAGTATTTATGGAGACAGTTATATTTTCAAATATCACCCTGTTGTGAGTAAGAAAAATATACCAGTAGACTATAACTGGTAGATGTGGTAGAGTGAAGTCCATCAAAGCCATATTTTCCAAGAAATCATGTAAGGTTGTGCCCGTCCACATATTTTGGAGATTTAGGACTAATGTAATCTTGTGCCAAACCATCTTCGTGAAAGGATAGTACAAGAAGATGTGGGAAATAGTTTCAGAATTGTTGTGATAGAGAAAACACATATTGGGTCCCTCCCAACCCTAGTGAAGAAGAGTCTCCCATGTCACGATCTTGTCAATTGCAGCTAGCCAAATGAAATTTTTTAATTTTAATGGAAGAGTCCAATGCCAAATGTTTCTCTTCCATCCTCTTCATATTTGTATCCAGATAGTAGATGAAATAGCATTGTAAACATTTTTAACAATCAATAGGCTAGAATAGTTAGCACCATTCCATTGCAGAGTATCTTCCATTGTTAGAAGTCAAATCCCTTCTCTAAGTAGCACTAAGCAATAAGACTGCCATTCTCGAGCAAGTTCCCTCGTAAGTCCCAAATCAGAGATGGATTTCCAATTTGTGCAAGTAAACCTACAATCAAAGGTGTGTCAAGCTTGGAAAAGGAAGAAAAATTTGATATATATAAGATAATTAAGTAAACCAGAAGAGAGAAAAGCATTGGACCCGAGGCCCAATATTGCATCCCCGCCTATATGAATAGCATGTCCCGAGTTAGGTTTCCAACAAAGCCAATGATGAATATAAGGGAGATTTTTTAATAGTGATCTCCAGATCAGAGAGACAATGGTGGGGAAACAAAATGGGAGTTTGAGCCAACTGGAAAGTGATAAAGGAATAATATATTTTCCATATATAATACGATGCCAAATACCATCCTATGTCAAGACTCACCAATTTTTTTTTGATGCCAAGGCTTGTTTGAAAAGAGCAAGATTGTGTAGTCCCTAGCCACCTACCACTTTTGGATTAGTGATAATATCCCATCGACAGAGATGAAGAGAATGTTTTAATTTGTTGTGAGTCCAAAGAAAATAAAACATCAATTATTTTATCCTATTCAAGATCAAGTGAGGAATGGTGGAAAGAGCCATCGAGTAGATTGATTGGCCTTCCATCACCGATTTTAATAGGATGAATCTTCCACCCAGAGTGAGCCAGCGATTGCACCAGTGAGCAATGCGTTTTTCAAATTTTATAAGAATCCAGTTCTAATCAGTTTCTTTGTAATATTCTGGCTTATGGAAATAGCCAAGATAACTCAGAACCAAAGAGATCTCCTGAAATCTAAATGAAAATATTAATTTAAAAATCTCAATGTCTTATGCAAGTAGTCTAGAGTAGTGAAAGTGGATTTTGACTCATTTATCAACAATCCTCATGCTCGACAAGAAGAATTTCAAGATCGATTTGATTTCCTGTCATTCTCTTAGGTCCACTTTTGTGGCTATGATGATATCATCCACAAATAATAAATGTAGAACTTTTACCAATATTGATACCTTTATATCAATGATAATCCCAGCACCCTGATGCGACTTGAGAAGAATACTCAAACCTTCTAAGGTCAAAATAAATAATAGTGGGGATAGAGGAAATCCCTATCGCGTGCCTCTTTCATTTGAAAAGAAGGATGCAGCTTCTCCATTAACTAGAACAAAAATAGTCGCAATAGACATGCACCCCAAGATCCAATTTGTGAAAGGAAATTTGAAACCAGATTGCAATAAAATCATTCTGAGATAATCCCAATTGATACAGTCAAAAGATTTTTTTATATCAAGATTTAATATTAGATATTGTAATTTCTTTTGTTTTATGCTATGTAGTACCTCTTGTGCCGATCCAATATCATCCAGTATTTGGTGACCTTTGATTAAGCCCAGTTGTTCCTCCGAGATAAGGCGAGGAAAGAACGGTTTAATCATATCAACCAAAAGTTTTGTAATAAGTTTATAACAGATATTGTGCAACGCAATAGGCCTAAAGTCACTAAAGGATTTTGGATTGTTTGATTTAGGAATGAATGCCAGAAAAGTGGAGTTTAGAGATCGATAAATCGTTCCTTTGAGTCTAGAATTTTCAACTAGTTCCCATAGATCGTCACTAATCAGATAAAAAAAATGGAGATATAATTCGACTATCCAACCATCTAGGCCGAGAATTTTATCCTTCTTAAAGGTGTTGAGCACCTTCCAAATATCCTCTTTTGTGCAAGGTGAAAATATAATTTATGCCTCACGATCACTGATGATCTTTGGAAATAGTCCCATAATATTTGCTTGATCGACAATGTTAGTAAGACCTTTATATCGGTAGGCATTTTTGAAATGTTTGAATGCCACATCTAGTATATTATAATGTCCAATGAGAGGAACAACTCCATCCATTTGCAGTGCCCAAATATGCTTGTGATTTCTTCTGTGACTCGCAAAATTATGAAAAATCTTTATGTTGGTGTCTCCACAGTTGATCCAAATAGATCTTATTTTTTTATGCCAATGCACTTCCTCAATTAATAGTTGATTATTTCTTTATATCTCAAGAATTTTTAAATGTTGTTGTAGACATTAAAGATCAATTTCCTTTTTCTTAGAGATTTCTAGGATAATAATTTGTATGTTATGTTCAAGCTAAGATAGTCTTTCACTAGTCTTTGATATCTGTTGTCGGGCCCAAGATTTTACTTTTATTTTAATATTTTTCACTTTCCAACTATACATCTTTGTACATCGTGCTCATTTTTAAAGGACTAATCAGTCCATACATAGGAGACAAGTCGCTCAAAAACAGGATTCCCCAACCAAATGGGATTAAACTTAAAAGGGTAAGAGGAGTGATGAGAGTAAGAATCCAGTTGTAGAAGAATGGGGGAATGATCAACATGCTCAAGAAGAGAATCTAAAATGAAGAAACGATCAAGGAGTTTTAAAATAATCATTGTACTGGATCTACCATTTCTCCAAGTGGGGACCACCTCAGCCAGTAGGATATCAACCAAATTGTGTTGTTGGAATATATCACTGGATTGTGAGGCCGCTACTTTAGAAGAGGCATTTTTTCCCCAAATCTCAAAAGAAGATAAGATGAAGTTGAAATCCCCCACAAGTATGAGATTAGGTTTTGCAAGAAGAATGGATGTCGATACCTTTGTCCAGAATGCAAGTTTGTCAAAACAAAGTCCATAAACGTTGATAAGGTTTACCTGTTTCTTGTTGGCACAACAAGTTCCTGTCAATAAGATGGTGCCACAATAAAACTATGGCTTTAGATAGAAAAAGATAGGATCCCAAGCCCCAAGCAACCCACCCAAAGTTCCCACCAAATTTACTGCACTAACAAACTGATGAGGCTTTAGTCCATTGATAAAAGCACGAGAATGTTGTTTGTGTACTAGAGTTTCCTGGAGGAATATAATGCTTGGATGCATGTTATCAATCAGTCACCAAAGAGAGGCCTTTTTTAGGGAGCCTCCAACCCCACAAATGTTTAGGGACAAGGGTATGATGGACGCGACCTGACAAGGAATTTAATGTGTCTAAGCGCCTCAAGATCAATCAATGCAGTAGGTGGAACAATAGACAGAGTATCATAAGAGCGGGCTTTCCTCCAAGCACTACGATTTTTTATAGGCGAGGTCTCAATATCTAAGACGTGTGACCAGGATAAATCCTTTTTATTAGTGTATGTGGAATGGTCACGACAGGAAGGAGTTGGTAAATCTTGAGAGTCGTTGATGGTAGTAGTACCTAAATAGGTAGGTAGAGGGACTGGAAGATGAAATTCCATTGTAGTTTGGGCTGTGGAAGATAACCCAATACTGTTAACACGTTATTTCGGCAGGGAGGAGAACAAAGATGTAGTCCCAATTGTACTGATGTTAATCATAAAAAGAGGTATAGTAGGAAGGTTAACTCGTTCGGAGGACAGATTTAGAGAATCATCTGAGAGGACCCCACCAGTAATATGTGGCAGGGAGGAAGATTGATTTTCAATGATCGATGACAATTGTAGGGTAGAAGAACAAGTCTTATTTGTCTCTACAACCACAAAAGGTGAGGAAGCAGGGGAGTTTCTTGGAGTGGAAGAAACAGTTAGTTTGTGGTCAAGTCCTCGGATAACAGAGGTATCTAAATGGTGTCTTTCCCAAGAAGAGAGAGTAAAATAAAGAGTAGGACATAACTGTTTTAACTTACCCATGAGCGTGGAAGGAGGAATCGGCTGTAGTTCGGTAGTATTCATCAGGTTCTCAGTCCCTTCGTCCATAATGCCTTCAAAGTCTAGAGTATAGGAGTCCACCCCCGAAGATTCCTCCCTAGGTAGCTTGAAAAGGTAAGATCCTTCAGATTCCTCTTCTTTAAGGGATCCCATGTAGTCATGCCAGAGATGTCATGTTTGATGACAAGATGAACAACAAAATGGAATACCAAGGTAGTCCAGACACTGAGTCACCAAGCGTCTACGCTAGAAAATTTCTAAGACATCCGGTAGCCTAGCATGAATGTCCATCTCGACCATAATCCTCACCATTCTTATATTTGAGCTCTTTAATAGTTTTGGGTTGATACAAATGAATCTCCCCGGTTCATTTTCGATGGCCTCCAGTGCCTTCTTGGTATAGTATTGTAGGGGGAGTCCGGGTAGAAGAACCCAAACATGTCGAAACCGGAAGGAGTCCCTTGAAGGATTAAAATAAACCCTCCACATTTTTAGCATGATACTTCCATTACCAATGGTCCATAAAGTATCTAGTATAAGATGTGATTCCTCTGGTGTGTTAAAAATAAAACCAAACCAACCAAAAGATAGGGAAATGAGCTCCGAAATGTATCCTAGGATAGGGAACCAGTTGTCTAAAATCTATTCCGGTAACGAATCAAAGCTAAGAGCATGATAAGTAAACCTACCCATAAATCCACAGAGGGAGATTCATACACTTCCGTCAAAGCCCATATCCAAGCCCATGATCAGGTGTCGTTTTCTTTTGTTAGGCTTCCACAGTCTATTGGTGCCCGAGGGCTTGGCAAGCCACGACTGAGATGTGAGAGGTCACTCTTGCAGACCCTTTTTATGTCGTTTGTCAGTGCGTCCAAAGGAAGATACCATTCTAGGTAGCAGAGAAGATGTCGAGAGGGTTATAAAGGTGGGCGGGAAAGGTGAAACAGTTTGTGGAGGAGCTGAGAGTTATGCCACCTTTGGAAAAATGCTATGGTGGGAAGATGTAGAGACTAATGGAGCATCTGATGGTGTGAAGAGATCGATGCTCTTCCATAAGGCTTCTTCATCCACACTCATTAGTGCGCTGACCTCAACCTCCATTGGAAGGTGCTGGAAGGTCTCTTCGGTAGGTGTCACCTCACGCTGGTAGTAAAGGGGAGAAATTTTCAAGGCATTAAAACTTGTGTATAAGTTATGAAGTCTCCAATACTGTCAAGTCTATAGGAAATATAGTTATGACGCCAGAAAGGTAGATTACAATGAGTGGCATAGTAGAAATTAAGAAGAAGGAGTTTTAGTTAAGGAGCACAAGTGGAGGGTTCAAGAGAGTGTGAGGTAACAACAAGGAGGGATCTGATATCCATAGTAGGCTCTCCGAAACTTAGGCAATAAATAGTCCATAAATTTCGATTTCCAGTTCACATTAGGAAACCACAACAATCAAATCGCCCTTTGTGTAGAGATCCATATTTATACCTCTATAATCACTCAGGTTTTTCCAGCTAGAGGGTTGGTTTGAAAGGTCCGAGAGGTAGCAATGCCTTTTTTCCTATGTGCATAGTTGTCACCAAAACAAAGATGAAACAATGGGTTCATCTACTCCTTTAAATCCAAGATCCTATTTCTAAAATAAACCTATTAATAGTCGAAAAGAACGTCATTAAAACCGAGCTCCTTCCCGCCTTGGAGTCGTTCACTTTTTTCCTTTTTCCACTTTTCTCTTCACGTTATTAACATCTCAACTAAATAATACATTATATTGTATATTAATGAAAATTTATACTTTAATTTTTATATTATATTAATGTAATAATAATTTAATACTTTATTAAAGTATTACTATTTAATCTATTATTAATGGATTATTTTATTTGTGTACTAATTTTTTTAATAGAGTCTTAATGTATTAATACTTTATAATGTATTTATTAAAAATGTATTAATGTATTAATCAATTAAATTAATATAGTTTAGTATAATTTAATGTATCAATGTTATTTATAGTTATGAGCATAAGAAGCCATAATCATGGTGAAGCATTATAAACCACGATCATTTTCAATAAATGTATCGATACTTTAATAATGTATTATTACTGTAATACTCTTTTTATTAAGGTATTACTACTTTAATAATGTATTAATAGATATCATTTTTTGGATTAACTGTGTAGAGTAAGTCATTAATCTATGACCCATATCCATGAGTATTAGTGGCAACTCACCAACGTATTAATACTTTAATATGTTGCATTAATGTATTAATACTTGAATTTATACATGATAGTAATGTAATAATATATTGTTAATGTATTAATATTTTAATAATGCTTTATTAAATACATTAAGTTTAATGTATTACTACTTTATTAATGTATTATTAATGTTGTTTTTATGAGTGTATTAATACTTTTGCAATATAAAAATTAATAATGCATTAATTAATTATTATATTACATTATTAATGTATCGATCAATTAATACATTATCAATTAATTCAACAACCACTTTATAAAAGTGGTTGATTTATGTTGGAAAGAGGGTGATGATAATGATTATTAACTTCCAGTAAGACCCAATTGATCTATCACACCTTAAGAGGGTAGGTGATTATTTCTTATTCTTTAGAATTTTGTTTCTTTGCTCGAAAAACATTAAGAGAAGCTTTCCAATATCATGATATTTTTGTTGAGTTAAGAGTTAGAAAGATTGATAGTGTGACAAATATATTTAAAATGATATATAATATAAATATATGTTTTATTAATGTATTTATTAATATTATTTTTAATGTATAGATAATTTATTAATCTATTAAATTAATAATATTTTAATACTTTAATAAAAAAATTCATAATTTATAAGTGTATTTATTATTTAACTAATTCTTTAATGATTAATGTATTATTATTATTATTAATGTATTTTTTCATTAATATAATACTATAGTAGTTTAATGGTTTTTTTACGCAATAATGTTTTTTTACTTTGTTAATTTACTAATGTTTTAATTTATTTATACTTTAACTATGTTTTAATGTATAGATGCTTTATTAATCTATTAAATTAATAATATTTTAATACTTTAATAAAAAAATTCATAATTTGTAAATGTATTTATTATTTAACTAATTCTTTAATGATTAATGTATTATTATTATTATTAATGTATTTTTTCATTAATATAATACTATAGTAGTTGAATGTTTTTTTATGCAATAATGTTTTTTTACTTTGTTAATTTACTAATGTTTTAATTTATTTATACTTTAACTATGTTTTAATGTGTAATGTAGTAATGTATAAATTAATTAATATTGTATGTTAATAAGATATTTATTAATCAATATGTTACCTTTATACATTACATTATACAGTAATGTATTCATAGCTACTTTATAAAATGTATCCATAGTTACTTTATACATAATATTAACATAATAACTAATTTTTCTATTACCATTAATACTTTAACATAATAATGTATTTTTCTATTATTATATTAATTAATTGATATTTTCATATTTATTAATTAATATTTTATTACTTTATTACATTTATGTAATATTACATTAATGATTAATGTATTTATATCTTATTAATGTATTATTATTGTTTGGTCAATTGTAATGAAACAAATAAGCATTGCTAAGATAAGAAGAATTTAATAATGAAATTGGGAGTTGGCCAATTTCTAAAAAACCATGGGATGAAAGAGTGTGTCACCTTTGTCACACTAACAAGGTTGAATATGAAAAGCACTTTCTCTTAGATTGTTTAGCCTATACCCATATTAGATCTCATTTTCAAAATATTTATCACACTACCAACCTTCCTAACCTCTTAAATCAACAAAAGTATGATGATGTTGAAAAACTTCTTTTAATGCTAATTAATTAATTAGTAAAGATTCCTGATTAATTAATTAATTTTACATTATTTATTATTAATTAATAATTTTAAATTAATCGGTGGAGATTCCGGATGAYCGACCATGGAAAGGGTCCCGGAGGCCATCTGTTGCTAATCCTTCTCTTGTGCAATAACCATATGAATTATGTGTGAATTATTTGTGGTACAGTTTTAGTCGTGTGCAATTCTCCTTCGAAGAATTGAAGTATGTGAACTATTTGTGGTACAGTTTCAGTCGAAATGAAATTACAAGTACCTACCCGCTATCTATCCCTTATTAGTTGTGAACTATTTCTGGTATAGTTTTAGTCGTGTGCAATTTTTCATAGATCAATTTGATTACTCAAATTATTAGACGTACCTATCCTCTATTAGTTGTCCATTGTATTATTAGTTGTGCTATGTAAGAAGCAATCCAAAATGGTGAGATAAAGTGTAAATGAAATCTCCACGCAGACACTCTTATCATATCACAATTTGTCAATAAAATTCATATGATATGGTCATTGGTTAAATAAATAAATATTTATTAAACAATGTGTTAGGATTAATAATAATAATAATAATAATCATGTATATATAATAAAATAATATCTATGGTAAGATGAACAATGTGTTATTAATAATAATAATATATATATATATAAAATAAAATAATCTTAATTCGCAAACACATCCATGGTAAGATGAAGAGTAAACCAAATCTCCCCATAGTCAAATTAGAAGTACCTATCTGCTATTAGTGTATTAATAATAATATATATATATATATATATATATATATATATATATATATATATAATAATCTTAATTCGTAAACACATCCATGGTTAGATGAAGAGTAAACCAAATCTCCCCATAGTCAAATTAGAAGTACCTATCTGCCCATAGACAATGCCACCATTCTAACAGTTAAACGAAATCTCCCCATAGACAACGAAATCTCTTATAAGGAGTAAACGAAATCTCCCCATAGACAATGCCACCATTCTAATAGTTAAAGTATATAGATCACTAAATTTTTCATTTAAGTATTCATGTATTTTAGGTTATTTTTCATATTTTTTAATTTTAATTTGAATATGTGATTTCGAATATTTATCCACTTTTCATTCATTAATATTCATTATATATAGTTTTTTAAATTTAAAAAACTTTAATTTTTTTAATTTACCAAAGAGTATAGGTTGGGATGAGTTTCTTCCTTTCTTTATTAAAAAATTAATAAATATAATTATGTTCATAATTAAATTAAAATACATCCTTGAATGTCTATATTTATATTTATATTAAAACACTTTTCATCTCTTATGACTATGAAATATCATGCTTAAGTATGGCTATGTTTATAGTTAAATTAAAATACACCCTTAAAAGTCTATGTCTATATTTATATTAAAACACTTCTCATCCTTTATCACTATGAAATATCATGCTTAACTTTTGAGTAATTTTAAGACTCCTAATATGAATGCATTTCGTAACTTGGCTATCATTTAATGAAATTAATGAATTCATTAAATTAATGAATTCTTGTGGTTAAAATTATATTTACATTAAAGTTACATTTAAGGAGTTGCATGTACGAGGATAAATAATATCTACTTTGATATGAATGCATGTTGTAAGGTTATTATTTAATTAATGAATTTTAGTGGTTTGAGATTATATTTACATTAAAGTTACATCTAAGGAGTTGCATGTATGAGGATAAATAACATCTATTTTGATAAGGAGAATATTTATCACAATGTATAGAAACTATATTTTTAGTTTTATAGGTTATAGTCTCATTCTCTATATAGAGTCCTTTGTACCATTAATAAGTATAGCCCAGAATACAATGTATCATTGAAAGTGGATGTTTTACTCCATTGATGTTTTTAGCACCATAAATCTGAGCATTGAATCTATGTGCATGTTGATTTATCTCTTGGTTTAGTTTAGATATTTTATCATGCAAGCTATAATCTATATTTTAAACAATTGGTATGAGACTGAACCTTTCATATTATACTACCACCTCTATAACTATCCGAAGGTGGGGTGAAAAATCTAGTAAAAAATACATCGAGGTTTGCTTGGTGGTGTTGTTGTGCACCTAGATTTGGTGAGTCAAAAATATGCTTATTTATGGACATCAATTTTTCCTAGAATGCATGTGTGATGTTCTTAAGAGGGAAACCTGAACTTTTTACAAAGAAGGTTTCTACATGGTGCATTGTGCATAACATGTATATGTAGGTTGGAAGGAGAGAGGGAACTAAGTGGAGTTGTTGTTATGTAGCCAAAAATAAGTCATGAAGAAGCACATATTCAAAGTAATTCCCATGGTCAATGTTGTTATTTTTTCTTATTAAATTGATCTTATCTATAACAATTGTCTTAAATTAGTTGTGTGGTTGTCATATCCAAGAGGGATAATGGTGTAGTTGAGTACACAAATAAGAGGGATAATGGCTCATCTTGATAGTTTTTAGTTTAGCATGTTTTTTTGTAATGATGACTTTTCTTTTTAATTGTGGGTTCTACACTTCTGGCGCTATCATGAAGGCCTACAAAGCATATAGGTGGATATTGGTGGCCACCCACCTATTCCAACTAGCTTATTTTGGAATTTTTCATGTACGTACATCTTTTTGTACTTCGAAGGACATTTTGGGGCCCTAAACAATGTTTTTTTGGCTTGCCACAATAAAATTGTAAATAAGGTCAGAGCTTGACGCATAATGTTTATTTCTAAAAAATACCTTTCCAATGGGTTGTCACACACCTAAAACAGAGGTCGTATGCAAAAGTTACAACCCCAGGAAATTGAGATACCAACTTACCCATCGAGGCCCACATAAATTTTGGTTTTTCATTTCCTAGGGTTAGGTTTTTTTATGTCTAAGGTTTTGGAATTCATGAGTAATGTTAAAAACACCTTTGGAGCCTCATTGCAATCATGCTGCTAAGATGAATGTTCATAGCAGCCTCATTTCTTCTCGAAGATAAATAACACCATTTGAGCAAGTTGTTTTCAGTTCTGCAGTTTTACACTTTCAACCTATTTTCTTTATTCAATAGAATTTATTATTATTTGGATATTTGTTGTTGTTCTCCGTATATTTCTATTACTGTATTCAATATTTTATTCATTTTGTTTTGCCTGTAAATCTGGATCAGTGGTATCAGAGTTGTCTGATCTTCATTTGTTTTTCTTTGTGCATGTCCCTGATAAGATCTGGGTACAATAAGTTGGGACTCGAACCAATCAATACTTTGTAAGATTGGTCACGCTGATCTCGACAACAAATCATGTGGGACAAAAATAAATATGATGGAGCAGGAGATCATTTTAAATTGTTGCTCGAGGAAGCCCTTGCGGGACAAAGGAAACAAATGATGGACAACTTTGTATAGATCCTTTGGCAGCTTCCCACATGAGATGCATCTTGATAAAGTGGCCACACAACCCCCTTCAAGGTACAAGTAAATTTTATATTCCATTATTTGAAGGACTGATAGATGTGGATGTTGTAGATAAATGGTTGAATCTACTTGAGGGGTATTTTTCGATCCACAATTTTACAGATAAGGAAAATATTACCTTTTCACTTCTCAAGACTGTCCCCCATGTTAAGGACTTGTGGGATACTTACTCTGAGAAAAGGGCCACAGAGGAATATCCAATATTTACGGCTGCCCCCACATGGGATTACTTCAGGGATGACATTAAAGAAAAGTACTACCTTGTTGGAAGCTACAAGGACCAATACATAAGATGGACCACACTGCATAAGAAAAGGGATGAGACAATATGAAATTTTACCAATATTTTCCATACCCTGCACACCAACATGGGTATCAAAGACTCTAAATGACATCTGGTGCTCAAATACCGTGAGTGTCTACATAGATTCATTTAAACATAAATGGATTTTCTGTACATCGCACCATTAAGTGTGGCTTATAGATATATTGTCAAGATTGAGTTGAAATTAAAGAACAAGAGGTGAGAGTTTGGATATGAAAACTCCTCACAGCCGAAGCAGGGAAAAGGCGACCCCAACCCACAAAACAAGGGACATAACAAATATGACCACTCTCAGGAAAACTAGTCCAAGTGGTAACCCAAGAAGGGTAATAAGAAGTTGAAGAAGGACATGCGAAAGTGGTGTTATTACCATCAAATCCCTTGGTACAACACTGAAGAATGTTGCTCGAATAAGTCACTAGTGGTTGAGCTAAAAGCTTCCAAGTTAGAAGAATATTATGACTCTGAATCAAATCCAGAAAGAGGCAAGTGGATTATCGATGTTGAACCCAGTGCCACCATTGCTAGGACCAAATTTCATTCAAGTAAACCAGATGAACCAGAGGAAGAAGAAAACCTATGTCACTCAAAGATGTGAGTAAAGGGGGCTCCACTTCATTTCATTATAGATAGCGGCAACCAGAAGAACCTAATCTCATCATAGGTCATCAAGTGTCTGGACCTGCCGATGAAACGACACCTGCATCCCTACACCATCAGCTAGGTTCTCCAAGGAAGAGATATCCACGTCAACCAACAATGTCGTCTACCCTATGATATCAACCCCTTCAAAGCCAAAGTATTGTGTGATAGTTCTCCCCTTGAATGTTTTGACGTTATTTTAGGACAACCATATTTTTGGAAGCTACATGTTGTGTATGAGTCTAGACCCCGCAACGTTATTATTACTTTGGGTAGATATTTGATAGGATACAAGAGGTAGTGTCACCTACCGCTATTTCTTTAATCTCTACTAAGCAATGTAGTAAGGTCATTTCATAGGCCAATAAGTTTGTCTTATTTATGATCTAATTTCGCATCGAGCAGAAGGTCGTCGCCACATCTGTGACCTCTACATAGAGCCTCTCTTTGCAGCAAATGAAAGTGGAAGGGATTGTGGAAGAGTACATAGACATCTTCTCCTCACCCACTAGGGTACCGTTTCACTGCAAGGTCAAGCATCTGATTGATCTAAAACCCTATGAACCTCTTCATAATGGACCAATATATCATTTCTCGTTAATTGAAAATGATGAAACAAAGCACCAAATCCAAGATTTGCTTCAAAAGGGGCACATCCGACCGATATCCTCCCCTTACGGAAGGATGATTGTATTGGTGCAGTATAAAGATGGGACCTGGTGACTCTGCATTGATTACAAATCATTAAACAAAATCAATGTCAGGAACTGGTACCCAATTCCCTGAATTCATGACCTTCTTAACCAACTCAAGGGGGGAAATTTCTTCAACAAGATTGACCTAAAGTCTTACTACCACCAGGTTCCCATCGAACTGACTGATGTATGGAAGAAAATTTTCAAATCTAAATAAGGTCTCTTCAAATGGTTGGTAATGCCCTTTAGCTTAACAAATGCACCAAAAAATTTCATGAGGTTGATGGATGATGTATTGAGACCCTTCACCAACTATTTTTTGGTGGTATATATGGATGACATCCTCATCTTCAACAAAACTTGGGAGGAGAACATGTAGTATATCCAACATGTTTCGAGCACTCTGTGACAACAAAAGCTATATGCCAACTTGGAAAAATTCCCCTTTGTCATGAACAGGGTCCAATACTTGGGATAGATTTTTGATGAGCATGGGGTACATGTGGATCTAGCTAATATCTAAGTCATATGTGACTGTCCAGCCCCAACCACACTAACCGAGATTCAAATCTTCTTGGGACTTGCCAACTTTGACCAAAGGTTCGTGTTTGGATTCTTCCATATTGAATGGGCCCTCAAAAAAGTGACCAAGGGTGGTGGAAAGGAAAATTTTACATGGGTAAATGCAAAAAAACAATCAATTGATGATCTGAAGCATCGCTTGTGCTTAGCTCCAGTACTCTCCTTACCCAATCTGCGACACCTGTTCGAGATTAAGACCGATTCCTTTGACTATGTTGTAGGCGCAATTATCACTTAGTCATCTAGTAGAATACCATAGTGAGACACTCTCTAATACCATTAGGAAATACCCCACCTATGACAAGGAAATGTATTCCATTGTGCAAGACTGTGATCAATGAAAACATTACATTCTCATAAAGGAGACAATAATCCACATTGATCAGAAGCCTTTGAATTTCATACAGACAAAGGGGAGGCTGCAAAACAACCACCATCAAAAGTGGTCTGCATACTTGCAACAGTTCCATATAAACATCAAGTATAAGATATGGAGCACAAATTGTGTCGTTGAATTGCTTAGTAAACCTCTTATTGATGCACTCAAAACTGTGTTCCATTCCTATGGGCATGAGGCATCTAAGTGGCCTCAATTTTATCAGTGTTACCTTCACTTCGCCACCACTTATCAACTCTTGGGTACACGCGCAAATGTCACTAATTTTCACATTTAGGATGGACTGTTATGCCATATCGGCCACCTCTGTGTTCCCACAAGTGAGTGTGCAAAGATGATTTGGGAGGCTCACTAAAATCAGATGGAAGGAAATTTTGGCATGGAGAAAACTATGATCATTCTACAAAAACATTTTTATTGGAAAAAAATTTAAGAGGACATCAACAAGTATATAAGATATTGCATTGCTTGTGCCATTGCCAAGCCAACCATCAATATGAAAGGCTTATACACCTCTCTTCATACTCCAGAGAGGCCTTGGGAATTCTTCTCAATGGATTACATGTCTCATCTTTCATCCACCAAGAAATTAAATGATCATGTATTTGCGGTGGTTGATCGGTTTTCGAAGATGGCCATTATCATAGCCTGCAAGAAGAGCATCACAAAGGTATATACTTTCAATCTCTCCTTCGAATGGGTGTCGGTACATTTTGGGATACCAGAGACCATCATCTTAGATTGGGACAACAGGTTCCTCAACACATTTTGGTCGAGTCTCTGGTCACTCTTGGACACCAAGATCACTAAATCCACTTCCTTCCACCCCCAAACCGATGGCCAGACAAATTTCGTCAATCGGATGATTGTGCACATCCTGCGTATGTATAACTCTAAGAATCCATGTACATGGGATGAGAGTCTTCCATATGTTCCAAAAAACTACAACATGGCTCTCCATAGCTCCACTGACCATAGCCCATTTCAGGTGGGGTTGGGATTCCAACCCTTAGGTCCCATTGATGTTTCACTACCTCTTGCAACCACATAGGAAGAATCTTCCCATGTTCATTCTGAGGCTGACAAAGGCACTATATTCATTGAGCAGATTCACCACATCCTCCAATAGGTCCATGAGATTTTTTAGAAACCTAATGCTAAGTACAAGCAACACCATGATCAACACTAGGTACCACACAAGTTTCAGGTCGGAGACAAGGTCTGGTTACATTTGTAGAAGGAGCACCTTACAGGGCCCCATCGTAAGCTCCATACACTTCTCTATGGGCCTTACATTGTCACCAAATATGTGGGTGGAAATGATTTTTAACTCAAAACTCGCCCCTTCCTTCGCTTGCACCCAGTTTTCAATGTGGACCTTCTTCGGCCATATTTTCCACCATTATTGGAAACCTTAGAGATCACATAACAATTGACACCAACATATCTCAACCCTCACTGCATGGAACAAGAATCCTCTGATCATATAGTGGACACATAGGTCAATGGCACTCACTAGCAGAGGATCCAACTTTATTGGGTTGTCAAGACAGTACATCTCCTGCACCAAGGAAAGTGGCTCACCCGGGGCCAATTTGAACAAAAATTTACTCACCTGACAGGGGAACTCAACGCAATGGAGACCATTCCTTCCTAAGGGGGGAGGATTGATCCAAGTGTATATTGGTGGACACCCAACTATTCCAATTGACTCATCTTGATAGTTTTGTGTTCAACATGTTTCTCTGTAATGATGACATTTCTTTGTAATTGTGGGGTTTTCACTTTTGGGGTTGTCCCGAAGCCCTACATAGCATCTAGGTGGATATTGGTGGCCACCTACCTACTCCAACTAGTTTATTTTAGAATTTTTCATGTTAGTACATATTTCTCTACTTTCAGGGTTGTTTTGGGGCCCTAAACAATGTCTTTTTTTCTTTCCATAGTCAAACTGTAAATGGAGTCATATTTTGATGGCATAATCTGTATTTCTTGAAAATACCTTTCCAACAGGTTATCAAATGCCTAAAAAAAAGGTAATATGAAAAAGTTACGACCTCGAGAAGTTGAGGTACCAACTTACCCATTGGGGCCCACATAACTTTTGGCGTTTCATCTCCTAGATGCAACAATGAAAAATACCAACTCAAAACATGCTTCATCCATATCTAACTAGCATGAATATTGCCCATTTGATTTTATATATCAAAAGACATCTACAATTGTTGGTTTTCAGTTCCCTAGAGGTATAAATTCAGAAGGACCTAGATTCGCTTAGACAAAGTAATGAAAGCGACGAAGCCTTGACTTATCTTGCATCGACTTCCCAAGACAATCTTGCTGTAACAACCACCACAAGGATTAATTCAATACATGAACCCATTCGACAAGAGAACGCCATTGAAAATTTGTACAATTTGGTGATAGATTATATAGAAACTAAAATCATTGGCATACATGGACACATTGGATCGAGAAAACCTATGCTTCTCATAAAACTCTTCTAGTGAAAAAAGGTGTGTAATCACTTTAGTAATGGTCTATTCCTTTGGCTCATTGTTTCTCAGAATTCATATTTTCCATTTCTTAGTAATGAACTTTGTAGACAAATAGCCATACAAAACGATCTATATTTCCATCGAGAACTGGATGAAGATGTAAAAATATGGTTAAATTAGGGGATGCAATAGAATAGGAAAATTGTGTCATTATTAGATGATGTATATAGAGACAATGATAAATTATTGAAGGTATTAGGTTCATGAGGGGACAGTGAGAAATTTTTGAAGGGATGGAGGGTGCTACCTTTATTATTTGAACAATAAAGGATGGAATGAACTACCTTTGCTATGTAAATGCTAGTAGGATTTTGGTGGATACAAATCTCGAGCGAGCTAGAAGGGTCATTTTTCCACCCTCCACCGATGCGTCTAACTCTATTCATACCTTTGCACTTGATTCTAAATAGTCATATGGTAACATGCCCCAGGTTCTTAATGAACTACTATGGGTACATGGGTGGTTCAAATATTTTTCAAGGGTTAGTGAAAGGAAGGTGATAAAAAAAATCCCTACCCATGTAGTGTGAGGATATATCTTCAGTGTCATCAAAAGTGAATGAACTACGAAGGAGACTCACTAGCATCAACACACTTTTATAATTTGAAGAGGATGGCATGATAGGAAGGAAAAATCTATTGGGTGCACAATATGCAAAGATGGGAATGAAAACTAAACTCCATTGGACACGTAGTATGTATATCTAGAGACTATTAAGCACATTGTTACACAATTCCAGGTAAATATCAACTGACATTGATTGAATAAACAATGCTATAAGAACCCATCCTTTAAAACCATGTATCTTGATTCACTTGTTTGTCTCCATTGGTGAACTTCAATTTTCACTAGGAAGCAGAAACATGAATGCATGAAAAAACAATAATTTATGATGGAACCACCGAACAAGTATTTTAAACCACCAAAAACATAACCCTACATGATATGTTCCAAAATGGCCTCGATATGGGGCCAAATAAGACCTCAATGTTGAATCTTACGATAAAAACCAAACAATCTTTAATTTTGTTAGAAATTTGGGTTAAATTCCTAAGAGACTAATGTAAAATAGGAAAATGGGTTCATATATACTAAATAAGACCTCATATTCTTAACAATTAGGAATAAAACCTCTGCTCAAAGAAAATTGGTTCGTGCATGCAAGTCCAAGCATGTAAAACTTTGAGTTAAAACGTCTTGTATATTAATAAACCTTGGCTTTGATTTTTGTGCCTCAACTAATGCAAAATGGAAAATTGATATAACTAATAATAATAATAATGTATTAATAATAAATTTAATAAAGTATAAATTCAATGTATTAACACTTTATTAATGTTTCAATATTTTATTAATGTATGAATATTGTGTTATCTATATTAATACTTTAACCTAATAATGTAATAATGTATTATTATTTACTATAAGTGGCAAACTATTATATATAAGACTCAAGTGTGTAATATTACATATATAAAATAATATGCAGAACATAAATAATTAGCTAGTAATGGTAGATAAACAACAGTATAACCAGAACAACACCACAATAATACCAAAATGATACCAGAATAATACCAGAAAGAGCACTTTGATTACTGAGAGAAATGTTCACTTGCCTCTTCGAGGGGGAAACCTCCATAAGAGCATAGCTCTATTACAATAACATCCAAGACAAAACTTCTCATACCCTCGACTCCTATTTATACTAAATATGTCTATCAAAAGAACAATCTAGAGGAATATCCTTATAGAAGTGGAAGCTTCTATTAGGTCTTCTTACATTGGACTTACTCTTCCTTATTTCTAGGCCTTATTAATGTTAACCTTTATTACATGGAAATATAGTATTCTAGCTATGTGAGGGGTTAGTCCCTAACATGTCCTCCCCCTTAAAAGCATCCTTTTCCTCAGGGCTTGAGATGAGGAAATTGTTGCATAATGGTAGCTGATTCCCAAGTGGAATTTGTTGGAGTTGTATATTTCCACTATTCTAACACCTCCTTGATGGTTCACTGACACAGACGACTCTCACACTAGTCCAAAACTACAAGTTGTGGTTGTAGCCAAATGGATCCTTCTTTGTCCACCTCGGGAAGGTTGGTTTGAGTTTAGAACTTAGTTCCAATCACCTTCTTTAAGAAGAAAACATGAAAAACAAGATGGATATTAGAATGATTGGGAAAATATAATTGATAGACCACCTATCCCACACACTTGAGAATGGTATAAGGAACACAAAATTTGGACGCCAGTTTTTGAAATGGCCAGCCTTGAGGGAATTTTTCTTGTAAGGTTGCAGTCGAAGAAACACATGATCCCCTTCTGCAAATTGACATTCAAATCGGCCTTGATCTTCTTGTTTCTTCATGCAATTTTGGGCCATGACCAAATTCTCTTTGAGGGTAAGGAGAATAGCCTCCAAACTGTAAGCGTTTGGTCAATCACCTAGACCTTCGAGACACCTGAAAAATATGTTATAAATGAAGGTGAATTTTTTTCATATGTCATTTGAAAAGAAGTCATTCAGTTAGTTGTATGGTAAGAAGTGTTGTACCACCATTCAACAAGTGGTAACCATTGAGTCCACTGATTTTTCCTTTCAGATGCTAAACACCTCAAATATATTTCCAAACACTTGTTGACAAATTCAGTTTGACCATTACTCTAGGGATGATAAGTTGTACTAAGATTCAATTTGGTTCCTTGTAGCTTGAATTTTTCTTGCAAAAAAAATGTTGGTGAAAGTTGCGTCAATATAATAAATAATAGAATGCATCATGCCATGAATCTTGAAGACCTGATCCATGAAAAGTTCAGCCATAATGGATGTTGTAAATGGGTGTTGAAGAGAACATAAATGAGAATACTTGGAAATACGATCAACTACCACCATGATGAATGATTTATTATCTGATTTAGGTAAGCCTACAACAAAATCCATAGAGCTAGCCTGCCAAATAACAGGTGGAATCCAAAGTGGTTGTAGTGTGCTAGGAGATTTGATTGTTTCTCCCTTGTTGCATTGAGACACATCACATTCAGCCACAAAATTATGAACTTCATGTTTCATACCATCCCAAAAAAAACAACATATGACCTGGTCATAGGTTTTGGTAAATCCGGAGTGCCCAGCGGTGGGCGTAGCATGAAGCTCAAAAAGTACCATGGATTAAATACAAACGACCTTTGTATCGACCTTTGTGAGTGACTGTTTACTTAAATACAAACGACCTTTGTATCGAAGCTCATCATGGAGCCAAGAGTAACCTGGGGATACTAGAGAATTGTCCTGCAATTGTTGTATCATATGCAAACTTTTGGGATCGTGTAGCCATTCCTAGAAAACAACTTGGAGCCAATCTGGTACAATGAAGGAGAGAGAAAAAAAGGACCCTTCATCTTCATATTTTCTGGAAAGTGCATCAACAACCACATTGAATTTTCCTTTCTTCTAAATGATCTCATAATCTTATCCAAAGATCTTATTCATCCATTTTTGTTTCTCTAGGGAGGAAAGGCGTTTTTCCAGAAAACACTTGAGGCTTTGATGATTTCTCTTAATTTGTAAGCGTTTCCCCAATAAATAAGGGCGCCAAATATCCACGACATGAAGAATAGCCAACATTTCCTTTTCATAGATGGATTTTCCCATATTTTTCTCTGACAGTTGTTTGTTGGTAAAGGACAAAGGTCAACCCTCTTGCATAAGGATGATGCCAATTCCTTTCCTGGAAGATTCAAATTCCAAGACAAAGGTCTTTGTGAAATTAGGAAAGCCAGTACCAGAGTGGTTCACATGGCCATCTTAAAGGTTTTAAAATCCTGAGCAACTGCTAGAGTCCAATTGAAAGAATTCTTTTTAAGGACAACAGTGAGAGGTGTCACAATATTTCCATAATTCTTAAAAAACTTGTGATAATAACATGTTAAACCCAAAAATACACATAAGATTTTGAGAGTCTTTGGGTGAGGCCAATCTTGCATAGCTTCAATCTTTTTAGGATCCACGTTGACATCGACCTTTCCAACAAGATGAACGAAGTACTCAACTTTTGAGGTGCCAAAAGAACATTTAGATTGTTTGAGGAAAAGTGGTGTTGAGAGAGTCAATGGAGAACTTGATCCACATGAGTAAGATGGGTTGTCTAGGTTTTACTATAGATGAGGATATCATCAAATAAAACTAAGACAAAATGACAAAAGACATGATTCATGAGGCTTTGGAAAGTGGAAGGAGCATTACACAAGACAAAGGGAATGATCAAAAACTCATAGTGGTCCTCATGAGTTCTAAATGAAATCTTAGGAATTTCTGCCTCGTTCATATGGATCTAGTGGTAGCTATAATGAAGATCAAGTTTAGTAAAGAATTGGGCACCACTTAATTCATCCAAGAGGTCATCAATGACAGGAATGGGAAATTTGTCTTTAATGGTGAGTTTTTTGAAGGCACGAAATTTAGGACACATCCTCCAATAACCTTCTTTCTTAAGGACCATGACCACAGGAGAAGATTAGGGGATCATACTAGGGTGGATAACACCCGTGTTGAGAAATTCTTGAACAATTTTCCCCATTTCATTTTCTTGGGAAAAGGGGTGATGATAGAGACAAATATTGGGAGGAAGGATTCTTGGGACAAAAGGAATGGAATGATCATGAACACCACAGGAAGGATGCAGTCCCTGGGGAGTGGAAAAAACCACTTGATGTTTAGAGAGGATGGATTGAATGTCTTGCGGCACAGAGGGTGTCTCAGTGGATTTTATGGCATGGAGTTGGGAAATAATGATAGAATGACATTTTTTTAGCAACTTTTCCATGCGATGGGAACTGATGATCTCGAGGGAACTGGCGGTGATTCCTTGAAACTTATATTGTTGCCCCTCCTGGTAAAATTGCATGGTTACTTCCTTAAAATCCATTAGAATGGGACCCAAAGTCCTTATCAATTATACACCCAACATAATGTCGCAACCACCCATGTCGATAAAAAACATATGAGATTTTAGGTGGTACTCACCATATTTGAGACACACATTTTCACAATGCCCTCGAAATTTCATGGACTCCCCATTGGTAATCATGATTTTAAAATTATTGAGGGCACACATATAACAATTGGTTTCTTGAGAAATGCAACAATGAATAAAAGTATGGGTGCTTCCACTATCAACAAGAATGATGACCTTCCTATGCTTAATGTAACCCATTAGATTGAGGGTTTGGGGAGCAGAGAAGTAAGTGGGAGCATTTAGGGAAATGACCGGTTCTACTTCAGGAGGGTTTAGGGGAGGGGTCATGTAAGTGGGTTCAGGTGACATGGACACAAGGGGGGCCTCAACATCCTCTTCTGAAACATCCTCTGATATGGCCATAAAATGATTTTGTTCCGTATACTTATGCCTAGGAAAATAATTGTCATCAAAATTATAACAAAGTCCTTTGAGTTGGCGTTCATCCATTTCAACCCTGGTCAATTTCTAGATCTTTAGTGGAGTATAAGGAGGAGTGGGAGTGACTGGTTTAGTGCGAGGAATAAAGGAGGGTTTTGGGTTTTGAGAAGAGACAACCTGTTGTGCTTCCTTAGCTCTTTTAGTAGAAACTACAAAACTCTGAGGCCAAGCCATGGGGACATGGGCATGAATCACATCCTTGAGGCCACTGATAAAACATTCTTGGAAAAAAATATCGGACATGCCCTCTGTACAAAAATCCAATCGCTCAAAAGCGACTACAAAGTCTTCCATTGTGCCAGATTGTTTCAACTTTGTCAAATGGCCTAAATGGTTTGTATCAGTGTCAAAGTGTTCATAAATCTCTGCCACAAAGTGTGTCTAAGCCACATACCCTTGGTGGGTATTTTTCTCCATTTCCACCATTGCCAACGTTCTTGATCTAGATGGAGAACACCATACTGGAGTTTGGTCAACTATCCATAATTCCATACAAAGAGAAATAATGTTCTATTTGAGTTACCCAACCAGTGGGATATGAGCCATCAAATTTGGTCACATCCACATGCGGAAGGCATAGGTCACGTTGAAAGTGATGGGGCTGAAAATTCTAGGAATGAGAGGAAGTTTCACCTTCGTTGTGTAAAGGTGGGTCAGATGAGGGAAGATTTGGAAGGATATGAAGCTTGGCACAGATCAACATAATGAAGGATTCAATATGTGAAGAAATGTCTTATTTGAGTTCTTGTTTGAGGTCCTCGATTGTGGCGGTGATGGAGGAATGCATGTTTTTATTGATGGTGGTAATATTTTCACAGAGCTGTGTCACTTCTTGTTGGGTTTCTGTGAAATTGGAGTGCAAGGTATTGAAGCGAGCTTCCATGTCTTGGGTACGAGTGTGGTCCATGATGAAGAGGGAACAAGAAACGGGGCAGGTGGGACCAAACATAAAATGGGTTATGGGTGAAGTGTATCACAATGATCAAGGCGACGAGTTGAAGCCAATGGGGTAAATCCCAAATAAGGGTGTTGGAAGGGGGTCGGGTCCACGATAAAAAAAATTTAATGAAAAATGATAGGTATGAATGTGATAAGGGAAAAGAGAGAAATCCAACGGAATAGATCTCAAATACTCTGATCTGAAGAATATTGGAGTGATTAAATGCCCAAATGATTAACATGAAGAAATGTGTAGTAATTTTGCAACCTGAATGCAAGAGACACAGTTGCATGGAAATAGATCTTGTCTGTTATGTTTTTATTTCCATCCCAAGGCTTGGGGTATTCAAGGGTTCTATAGACAAGGGTTTTCCCTATGCTATAGCTCTTTGATATACGTGCGGGGTCCAATAGTAGTACTTTATACAATATCTCAGGGCGCTAACTAAGGAGGCTAGACCGTGTGCTTAGCCGTACTACTTGACTACCCAGGTACTACAGAGTATTTTCTCAAGTGTTGTTATCGGTGGCACTATAGAAGTCAGGCGACCGATCGATTTATCTATGGAGGGCTTCAGGAGATCTAAGTCAATCTGTATACAAGTGTTGTATGATGTGATACCACTTGAAGGGGTACCAACATGGGTTATAAGGGTGGCCAACAGATGTGCACTTAAGTACCACTTGTATTTCCTATGTGTATGAATCCTCGACCATGGGTTTATGCACGTAACGACATATCTCTATAGCTTAAAGATGCCAGAATACGTCTCTACCTTGAAAAAAAATTGAACCCACAAATTTTTGTCGAGGAAGGTGCTCTGATACCCCTTGTAATATTCCAGATATAAAATAGTATGCATAACAAAAATAATTAGCTAGAAATGGCAGATAAACAACAATATAACCAAAACAACACCATAATAATACCAAAATGATAACAAAATAACACCAAAAAGAGCACTTTGATCACTTAGAGCAATGTTCACTTGCCTCTTCGAGGGGGAAACCTCCAACATAGCAGAGCTCTATTACAATAATATCCAAGACAAAACTTCTCATACCCTCGACTCCTATTTATACTAAATACGTCTATCAAAAGAACAATCTAGAGGAAGATCCTTCTAGAAGCAGAAGCTTCTATTAGGTCTTCTTACATTGGACTTATTCTTCCTTTATTGCTAGGCCTTATTAATGTTGACCTTTATTACATGGAAATATTGTATTCTACCTATGTTGAGGGGTTAGGTCCCTAACAAAGTGCTTTCTGAAAATTTGTTGTATAGTGGCCTTATTTATGTTGAAATTTCATTTCACATTAATACTTCTTATTGTCTTCATCCATTCAATGATTTAAAAAAAAAAATAGCCATTTCTATTAAAAAAATGAATGGCTACCCACTTTTGTTGATTGTCTTAACTTATACCATAAAAATGGGGCAAATGGATGATAAAACAACTAATTAAATACTATATTCAAGTGGTTTATATTGATAATGAAACTTATTAGATTCTGTTGAAAATTTGCTATATAATAATCTTGTGTATGTTGAGATTTAGTTCTACTAGAATTCATCTACAATAATGGATATCATACATCGCTGAAGATGAGCCCATTTGAAGCACTTTATGGAAGAAAGTACAACACTCCAGTGAGCTGGGATAATCCAGCTGATAGAACAGTAGTTGAGCCTGAGCTTCTCAAAGAGATGGAAGACCAAATGATAAGAATTAAACAGAATCTAAAAGCTGCCTAGGACAAGAAGAAAAGTTATGCCGATAGTAACAGAACCCATAGAGAATTCAAAGTGGGTGACCACATTTTCTTGAAAGTGAAAACTAATAGGAGTTCCCTGAAGTTGGGAAGTTGCGCTAAGTTGGCAGCAATATTTTGTGGGCCATTTGAAATCCTAGAAATGATTGGGCCAGTTGCATACATGCTTGCATTACCTGCATCTACGACTGTACATAATGTGTTTCATGTTTCACTGCTTAAGAAATATATACCTGATGCTAATCATGTTATCGATTGGAATGTAATTCAAGTGGAACCAGAAGGTGTTCTACAAGTGCATCCTGTGCGCATATTGGACAGGAAAAGAAAACAACTCCGGAATCAAGCTATATAGATTTTAAAGGTCCAGTGGACCTAGTACGATCCTGAGGATGTGACATGGGAACATGCAGATGCTATGCGGGTAGAGTACCCGCATATTTTTGAAAATTTTGAAATGCTTGCAGAGACAGTGTAAGGTTGCACTGAGGACAGTGCATAAATAAGGGAAGGGGGATTGTAGTGTCCCCAAGATCAAGCCCTTTATAAGTTTGATGTATGAAATGAATTGTAAATATGTGTTATAGGCTGGAAAGGCAAATTTGTATAAGCCGATGGGCTTATGTGATTGTTAGGCCAGAGAGCCTAAGGGTTGGAGGCCAAGGGCCTAATTTTGTACCTGTATGTATGTAACACATTAATACAATATAAACACCACCGCATGCAGACCGACCACAATGAATGAGTGATGGGGGACTGAGCTTCCACAGAATGGGCAAGAAATTAGGGGTTGGAAGGTGAAAAAAAGGGCTAAGTGTTGAGCCTACAGGCTAAGCCTAGGGGCTTAAGCCTTGGGAATAATATTTTATTATTATTCCAAAGAACATGTGCATTTTATGTTTTTTTGTTGAGATTTGTTGAAAATTTTCCATATGATTGTCTTAACTTATACCATAAAAATGGGACAAATGGATGATAAAACAACTAATTAAGTACTATATTCAAGTGGTTGATATGGATAATGAAACTTATTAGATTTTTTGAAAATTTGCTATATAATAATCTTGTGTATGTTGAGACATCAATATTTTTTAGTATCATTTTTGTTAAAGATATTTACATGTTTATCTAACTATTTTAATTCCTTATAAAATGGTGAAAACACATTTTAATAAAGTGGATAATGGATTTATTAAATTTTGTTAAAAAATTGTTCCATAAATTTTGTTAAAAAAATTTATAGGGTAAAATTTAAATTCACATTAATAATTATCAACATCTTCTTTCCTTAAATATACCTTCTAATAATTCTCAACATCTTTTATCCTTAAATATACCTTCTTATATGTTTAACTATTTTAAATTTTAATGAAATAATAAAAATTACCAAATAAATAATAATATAATTTTTTTAAAATGAAACATATGAATAACAATATAGAGTAACAATTTAAAATTTTAACGCTGAAATTTAAAATAATATGATCACAACGAAAATAAAAGCTTTAAACCTGATTTTATTCTAGTGATATTTCATCGCTCATTAAAATTTGATTAAAGCTCCTTAATATATAACCACACAAGCCGTTTTTATAGAAAAATCGAGACAAAACTGCACCACAAATAATCCTCTTTTAAATTAAGGGGTAAAGTAAATACATTTTTGGATATCAAATATTTAAGTTGAAAGTTATTTTGTACAACTATTGAAAATGGGTATATTTAATCATCTTTTAATCATAAATTTTAATTTTATGGTTATCAATTGAAGATGAAGATGCTAACATTAATCATCTTTCCAAATAATGAATGAAATCTCATGCTAATAACTTTCTTGCTTTGATTAAAAAATTACTGTGTAACCATCTAATAATCACATTCAAATAATTAACAAGCTTAATTCCAACCCTTTCATATTCTCCGGTGTAATGTGGATTCAGTCCATCCCTAATATAATCAGACGCATGGATTCTAGCAACGCAAATGAAAAAACCCTAATAATAATAAATAAATAAATAAATAAATAAATAAAAATTTACAGTGTCAATTAGGTTTTCTTTAACTACGTTCCCGATTTTTAGTGAGCGGAAATTTTGCTGGGTTTGCGGGTGTGCTTGTTTATGTCATAGAGGGTACCAAAGATACCAAACTACGTCGTCCATGTAACTCTGATCCGAAATCGATTATTGCCATTCTACTGGCCCCGTTATGTGGTCCCTATTCTTGTGGAATTTTCCCACAGGTCAGCAAATTTATTTTTAATTCTCTACCACTCACGATAAGAACATTTTCTTATCTTATTCGGACAAACTAAGCTTCTGGCAATCCCAATTATTTGAAATTCTCTACCACTGAATATGTTGTCTTATCTTATTCTGACAAACTAAGCTTCTGTGAATCCCATGGCGGCTTTAAATAGCAGAAGCTTCTACATTCCTTCCAACAATACAGTGTAGTGTGCGCAATATGGATTTTCCTTATTTTCCTTTGTCCTTCCCTGTCATGGTAGCCGATGGAGGTGCTGCCACAGCAGCTATTGTTGGGTTAGTCTTCTCTTTCTTCTTCATATGGTTATTGCACAAGAGAAGGATTAACGCCAGATTGCC
>ML778698.1:723190-747585 GCA_009831015.1 Picea engelmannii
GGGAAAGAAGGAAATCTGAAATATTTAGGAAGCTAGAAAAAGAGGGAAACATAAGAAGAAAAGGGAAACCCAAGGGAAAACGCAGAAAGTCAAGCTTAGTGAGGTATCTACCATTAAGAACCTTCTAATTTAAAACTGAACTAGAAAATTGATAATGGGGAAGGTCGTTAAAACCTGTAAGAGAATTTGGGGACACCTAGGAGTGATTCTAGGAGTGACTCTAGGTGGGTGAGGGAAATAAGGAAATTTAATTAATTAAAGAAATTAATTTGCGGAGGAATGAAGGGGATGGGTGACACTTGTACGGGGAGGAATTTTTAGGATTTAATTTTTAAAAACTTAATTAAATGAGATTTTAGTAAAGTAAGGGACTTCAAAACTCTATATAATGAAGGGAGGAGAAGGATGAAATATCTCTCATATTTGTGTAACGTTATGCTGCAGAAATCTCTACTTGAATGACTTAGCTTGTGGGAGTTTGGATACCCATCTCGATGAGGAGTGGTAGCTCGGCCTTGCGGGGCGAACTGGGAGCTAGCTGAATCTCTGGATAGTGTGTGTGGCCCCTTTGCGGCTCGATGAGCTAAGGGGGAAGAAGAGTACCCATAGAATTGTCTGGGAGGTACCATTGAAGTCTTGTCGATCAACAAGCGAGAGATGCACGGAGTGCACGGGACGTCACTCAGAGTGGGAGATCAAGCAACGGTATGCTCTCTTCATTTTTGTATGGTAGATTTATGTATGATTTATGCTTGGATCTGCATGTTTAATTGAGTAAGTAAACTGATTGTCTAGATTGATGAATGAATTTATTTCATAGCCTAGCTCGATGATTGATTGACTCCCATGGCCTTCATTTCCCCACATGTCTTGACCTCCTTTTGGTATTTGATTGTGACCATTGTGGTGGTTTTGCCTATCATCCCTAGCTCATTAGTCTTCACCTAGGCAGTTGGCCAGGAGCCTAATCTACGGTCGTTGCTTCGGTGTTAATAGACCTATGGATCTCAACTCCCTGCCTTTCTGTACGAGGATGATGAACAAAGGATGAAACCTATCAGCCATCTAACTCCGTTGTTGTCCTTGGATGATTGGATCCTTTTGGTTCTCTTACTGTTCTCTACAATTTGTATTGGTATTCTAGCAATGAAAAAATGAATTTATTCATGTCTACATTTTGTATTTGTATTCTAGCAATGGAAAAATGAATTGATTCATGTCTGCATTTTGTATTGGTATTCTAGCAATGGAAAAATGAATTGATTCATGTCTGCATTTTGTATTTGTATTCTAGCAATGGAAAAACGAATTGATTCATGTCTTCATTTTGTATTGGTATTCTGGCAATGGAAAAACAAATTGATTCATGTCTGCATTTTCTATTTGTATTCTGGCAATGGAAAAACGAATTGATTCATGTCTTCATTTTGTATTTGTATTCTGCTAATGGAAAAACAAATTGATTCATGTGTGCATTTTGTATTGGTATTCTGGCAATGGAAAAACGAATTGATTCATGTTTTCATTTGGTATTGGTATCCTGGAAATGGAAAAACATTTTTGCTTTTAAATATTGCCAGAGATTTGCATTTTAAATGCCCACTTTTTGCTTTCAAATGAGATAGAGATTGTCGTTTAAAATTGCCCATGTTTTTGCTTTCAAATGAGACTAAGTTTGTTTTTTTAAATGCCCATGTTTGGCCTTCAAATGAGACCAAGATTGCTATTTTAATTGCCCACGTTTTTTCTTTTAGATGAGACTGAGTTTACTGTTTTAAATGCCCACGTGTTTGCTTTCAAATGACACTGAGTTTGCTATTCTAAATGCCCACGTTTTTACTTTCAAATGAGACTGAGTTTTCTGTTTTAAATACCCATGTTTTTTCTTTCAAATGAGACTGAGTTTGGTGTTTTAAATGCCCACATTTTTTCTTTCAAATGAGACTAAGATTTCCATTTTAAATTCCCATGTTTTTTCTTTCCAATGATGGACTGAGTTGTTGTAGGAATCACCCATGAATTTAGCCTTTTAAATCTTAAATTCACTTGCCAGAATGACCACAGTTTTGGTAAATAAAAATTGACTGTGTGCATGTTGAATTCACCCACCCTTTTTTTTTCTATTCAATTCATAACTGACTTGCAGTAATGACCACGATTTTGCCTTCAAATTGTGACTGTGTTTTCCCTTGAGTGATGGAATTCATTGATGCTGATTGGATACACTTGCCTTTAATTGTTGAGTTGATGTCGACTGGGCACGATTGGCCACCATGTGGGCATTTCATTTTGGCTCATTTTTCCACAATGAATTAAATGGATAACAGTTAGATAAATGCCTTACTATTGCTAGATTCATTGCTATGTAATGGTCACATTAAATGCCTTGATTTTTTCCAGCGAATGAAATGGATAACAGTGAGATAAATGCCTTGTTATTGCTAGATTCATTGTTATCTAATGGTCATATTAATTTCCAGAACAATTGCTAGAACAATGTAAATGGCCAACAAATTCATTCTTTGGATTAAATGACATAGCGATTTAAATGTTAACTAACACCTTAAATGCCTTACTATTTTTGTATTACTTGTTATGACAACAGTCATGTAAACTACCTTGTTAGTGCGCTTTTAATTGTTGTGTTAATGGTCATGTAATTGCCTTGTTATTTCTATATTAATTGTTAAGTAACCGCTATGTTAATTTCCTCGATAAATTGCTCCATCCCTGCTAATAGTTAGTAGTTTCCTTCTAATGTTATTAGAGAGATAGTATTGTTAGTTCGGTCAATATAACTAGACTACATGCTGAGATTGAATTGTTCATAAGTGTTATAATGATAGAATTCTACTTTAAGATTGTAAATGTTGTTATTTAATTTAATGTCTAGTTGGGTGGAGAATTTGGGTTAACATAGACTTGACCGATTAGGTTGTGTTAAAGATTAAAATTTGATAGGTAAGTAAGGAATGGATTGCAAATTTTAGACTCACTCGATTGAATTTTAATTAAGGATAGAGGGCATTTATAATTATGGTTTTAATATTGACCACTTAGATTTGCAAAATTAATTATATTAATGTCTATTTAGCGGATGCATTATTGTCTAATTGTAACTTGACATGCCCTGTTAGAATGGAACCCTTGTTAAAATTGAATGTAATCATAGACCGGTTAGACTGGGTGATTGGTGGGGATGGGGACGATGTCATGTGGGCTGGTGTCACCCCTTGTCTTCTTCCTCTCGTGTCTCATCAACCTTTGTGTGGGGTAGGTATAGTCTCCCGTTCAGTATTCGGTTCCTAGCTCATCGGAGTTTTCTTGAGTCTTGGTCCTTTTTGTTTTGCGCTAAGGTTATTGACGCATCTGTCACCTGGGGAATGACATGATTCTTCATGAGGGGATCATGGCACACCCTAGGGATAGTGGCGAATGAGATATTGACTGAAGTAGGTTCTTTTGTGTGAGTGTTGATGAGCTTTCAAGTTGCTCTTGGCACAAGGGCCGAATTCCTAAGGGCGTTAGGTCTGTGCGCCTTGAGGTTCTAGTATTTGTTTGTCTAGGCCATGATGTCAGGATGGGGATGTTGTCCCTTATCTTGTAGGCATGGTCATGTTTCATCAGAAGGGTAGTCGTCCTCCTTGTTATTTTGCGGATGTTTTCTAATTGTCTTGAGTCGGTGTGTTGTGTCATAGTAACTTGTTGCCTGGACTGCGTGCTAGCGTTCGTCGTCAGTGATGTGATTAAACTATTTTTTTCATCACCTTCTTGCTTCTTAACTCCTGAAAAAAAAAAAGAAAACAAAAGAAAATTACTTCGCTTGTTGTCGTAACAATGGGGTCGGTACATATGGTATCAGAGTGGGTTTAACCTGCGACTAGGGATCGCTACGACTTTCGTTGATATGATTTGATTATAATGTTACTAACTGAGTTGACTTTTATGCATGCAGGTAACCATGGTTAGAGGACATCGTGGAGGCAGACAACAGGGTGCTAGGGGAGGAGGCACGATGCCTCCAGTAGCATCCATTCCTGAGGGATATAACCCCCAAGGAGACAAATAGGTTGTCACGGACAAGAAGATAGCAATTGGTGATGTGGTCGGAATGATGAGATCTTTTCAGCACATGTATGAGGCATTCATAAGTTGTTTGGATAGAGATGAGGCTAGAGCATCGACACTCACTGAGGGTCCACCACACGCTCCAATTAGTACTAGTAGAATTCATTGGGAGCTCAAGAAGGTCAAATTTCCTGAGTTCTTTGGTGCCCCGGATGGTGCAGCTGCTGAGGCATGGTTGGAGAATATGGCGATGTGATTTTCACTTCACAATTATACCTCCAACATGAAGGTCTGCATGGTGGTATTCCAAATGAAAGGGAGCGTTCTTCTATGGTGGAAGATTCTTTTACTGAAACTGAACATGGTTGTTGAAGACGTGTCATGGGAATTGTTCGAGGAACAGTTTCGAGAGAGATACCTATCAGAGGAATTCATTGAACATCAACTCAATGAGTTCAATGCCTTACGACAGGGCAGTCGTACGGTGCCCGAGTACGAGGTCTGTTTTATGGAGCTTCTCTGGTATGCTCCGCATCTTGACACTGAGAAACTTAAGGTCAGCAGGTTCATGTTCGGCCTTAATGGTGACATACGTGCGAAGGTTAGGATTTTGATTCCTCAAACCTTGCATGATGTCGTCCAGAAGGCCCTCATATCAGAGGAGGAGCTTATTAGTGGGGGTCATACCAGGACTCCAACAAGACCAGTAGAGAAGGCGTCATCTAGTGCACAGCAACATCAAACACCAGACAGACATATGCTAGGGTATCGTGGCTTCCAGAGGGGATCCACTTTAAATATACCTTGACGACCGACACCTTAGTAATAGACACCTTATATGGGACCACATCATCAACATCAGTTTCGACTGCAGCAACAACAATTTAGGCATGTTCAATAGAACAGACTAGGATTCCAGGCCGGTGGACTGTCATCTTCTACTTTGGGTACCAAGACTACTGGTCTGAAGAAGGGGTTTTGGACATGTGGGGAACCACACTACCAGCGTGACTACCTTGTGGAAAGGACTAGAGAGTCTGGATTAATTGTTTTCACTACTGTGGGAGATATGGGCAAGGCCCATTATATTCATGAAGTAGTGAATAACTGTCAGGTAGAGCATTAGTCGACTGTGCTCGAGATGACATGTACCTTCGTTGACCATACCCTTATTATTTTGATAAATCTTGGTGCTACTGAGAGTTTCATTTTTGGTGGAGTGCTAAAATGGATTAAGGTAAAGGCAGTCGAACATGATGAGTTTAGCGTTGTATATATGGTCTCGGGAGCCAAACAAAAGGTTTGAGGAAAGGTTATAGGTTGTATCCTTAACCTGGGAGATTTTTTCACCAGGGCCAACCTATACGTCACAATCTTAGGATCTTACGACGTCGTGATTGGTATGGACTGGTTGGAATCGCATGAGGCGATACTCAACTACAAGATGAAATGGTTGATCTTGGTTGTTGATGAGGGAGAAAGACGTGTGATTGTAGGCCAGAACCAGGGAGTTTCCCTGAGGTTCATCTCTTCCTTCCATCTTTCGAAGAGCATGCGCAAGGGGTGCAATCTTTATGCGATCCTTGAGTTAAACAAGAAGGGAGTAGCGAAAGGCCTAGAACACCTTCTGGTGGTGAGAGAGTTTGCGGACATATTTCTAGAGGAGTTACCTGGGATGTCGCTGGAGAGGGAATTTGTATTTACCATAGACCTAAAACCAGGGACTTAACCGATAGCGAGAACGCCTTATCAGATGTCGACCTTGAAGTTACAAGAGTTGAGAATGCAACTAAAGGAATTTTTGGACCTGGGACTGAGACGTCCAAGTGTGTCACCGTGGGGTGTGCCTGTTATTTTCATATGAAAGAAGGATGGGTCATGAAGGCTCTGCATTGACTACCATCAATTGAACAAGGCCATGATCAAGAATCAATATCCGTTGCTGAGGATTGATGATTTGTTCGATCAGATGAAGTGTGCGATGGTGTTCTGAAATATTGATTTGTGATCAAGGTACCACCAATTATGGATTAAGGAAGATGACGTCCCTAATACCACCTTTAAGATGAGGTTTTGACATTACGAGTTTACTGTTTTACCATTTGGACTGACAAACGCCCCAAGGGTATTTATGAGTTTGATGAATGGGGTGTTTCGCGAGTACTTGGACAAGTTCATCCAAGTATTTATTGACGATATTTTGATTTACTCTCAGACAAAGGAGGAGCATGATAGTGTCTACGAGAGCACAAATTGTATGGGAATTTGTCCAAGTGATCATTTTATCAATGGATCCAGCAAAGGTCGAGGATATTATGGAATGGCCTACGCCGACGAATGTCGTGGAAGTTCATAGCTTCATGGGTTTATTAGGATACTATTGACGGTTCTTCGAGGGATTTTCGAAGATAGAAAATCTGATCATGGAATTACAGAAGGAAAACAAGAAGTTTGTTTGGACCGAGAAATGCGTGGAAGCATTTCAGAGGCTCAAGGAGTTGTTGAAATCAATACTGATACTAAAGGTCCCTGACATGGATGCGAACTTCTTGGTATGCACTGACACATCCAAGGAATGCTTAGGTGGAGTCTTGATGCAAGCCAGATGAGTGATCTCTTACATCTCGAGAAAACTGAGAAGGAATGAGGAGAACTACGCGATGCACAATTTGGATTTGTTAGCCATTATATATGCCTTGAAGGTTTGGAGACACTGTGTTGTTGGATGAAAATTTGAAATAAAGACTGACCACTATGGACTACAACACATCTTTAAGCAAAGAGACTTGAATGCGCGACAATGGCATTGGTCGGAATTGCTTATTGAGTACGACTTTGAGATTACTTACATAAAAGGAACAATGAACTGAGTGGTAGATGCATTGAGTCGGAGACCACACATATTTTCAGTGTTGCCTCTTAAGATGAATCTATGTGAAAAGATTCTAACTTGACAGGGTGATGATGACTGGTGCAAAGAGGTCGAGGGTTTTATCGAACAAAACACAGTGGTGGTACCTAGATTTGAAGGATTTTCGTTTGATAGCAATGGTTTGTTGAGGTTTAAAAATCAGATTTATGTACCGCCGAACGACAAGTTGAGGATGTTGATCCTAAGCAAGGTTCATAGAGCCGTCTACATGGCTCACCCGGGAGTCACGAAGATGAGGGCGAACCTTAAACCCTTATTCTTCTGGAAGGGATTGAAGGCAGACATAGTCAAATATGTGGCTAGATGTCTAAAATGTCAGTAGGTAAAGGCTAAGCATAGACACCCAACAAGATTACTACATCCACATTCTATTCCAGAATCGAAATGGGAGGTTATTTCGATGGATTTTATTGTTGGATTGCCATTGATGGCAAGGAGACATGACTCGATTTTCATATTAGTAGACACTTTGATGAAGAGTGATCACTTTATTCCTGTGTGTACAATGTATCATGCACCTGACATAGATAGAGTTTTCATTAGTGATATTGTGAGGTTGTATGGTGTGCCTAAGAGGATTATATCCGATCGAGGATCGATGTTTATTGGATGATTTTGGATGACTTTCCAAGAGGCCTTGGGAACCCAACTTAAATTTAGTACTGTGTATCACCCAGAGATTGACGAGCAGACCAAACGAATGAACCAAACCTTGGAGGACATGTTGTGCATGTACATAATGGACCAAAAAAAACATTGGGAAGAATTCTTACCACTGGTGGAATTCACTTATAACAACAGTTACCAAAGCACCATTAAGATGGTTCCTTTTGAGTTTCTTTACGGGAGACCGTGTCGAATGCCTTTGAGTTGGGACCGACTTGAGGATAGGTTCCTAGTGGGAATAGAAGTGATCCAAGAAGTGGAAGAGAAAATTAAAATGATAAGGCAAAGGATTAAAGAAACGCAGGATCGACAAAAGAGTTATGCCGATGCACACCGTGTCCACCGTAGTTACGAGGTTGGCGATCGAGTCTTCTTATGGGTTAAAATACATAAGAGTTCAATCAAGTTTGGAAATGGATCTAAACTCTCTCCTAGGTTTTTGGTACCTTCCACGATTGTGGGGAGAAAGGGGCCCATGGCCTATCGACTAGCCTTGCTCGATTCTTTGAGGTGTATGCACGATGTTTTTCATGTATCTGTTTTGAGACATTATATTATTGATCCTACACATGTTATTGACATGAGTTCCTTACAGGTATTGGATGAGGGGGTGCTCATGGCTGAGCCAATATACATCTTGGATCATCGCGTTCGACAACTACGATGTTGAACAATAGATTAGGTCAAGGTCTAGTGGGACAACTATAGTCCGCACTCTGCGACCTAGGAGGATGCATATTATATGTGCCAACAATTTCCATTTTTGTTTGATAAATAGAATTATGATACTGTGATACACATTATTTCGGCACTTATACTATGAAACTTCATGACGAAGTTTAGACCAAGAGGGGTGTATGTAACATCCCACTCTGGCGCACTGAGAGAACTTATTATTTGAGGACACTTTCTCGCAAGTGATCTCGATTATTATGCTATTAAAACATTTCATTTTGATTATGAGGCATTATGGGTTGATGACATGTTGTTTTACTGCATTGACATAGACAGGTGATATTGACTCGGTTTTACTGAGTGTGCAGGATTTTGGACCTCGAGGATGCAGAGGGATCGATGGAACCCCTTGGACTCTAGATCGAGTCGAGGAGTGTACCATTAGGGTTTGATTGTTTTACTATGATATTAGTGCATCTAAATAGATGATATGATATGGATATATTCTGACATGATTCGTTGATGATGAAGGATGACGATAGCTTGCCGACGAGACTCACATGTGGAGTAAAGGGGTCACGCACGACTACAAGAGATGTTGAGGGAGAGGTGTGGACAACAGCCCTTCCATAGCCTACTAGCACTCCCGTCGTGGATCGAACTGTAGTTTAACATTTACCTAGTTCAAGAGGACCCACGATGCCATGAGGGAGGACTGCGACAGTTGCTCACGATGATGCTAAGGGGAGTGCAATAAGGTGGGGGCATTATTCCTTAGAGGCCCTTAGTCTCCCACAAGTTCACCCGGCAGAGTATTGACTTCAGGGGTTTTTTATGTCTACCAGGTAAGTCAAGAGGCGAGTGGAACCCTTGGAGCACGTGGTGCATCCTGAAGGGCACGTCGCACAAGGAAAATGGAAAGAGGCGAGTGCTACCCTTGGAGCACATAGTGCGTCCTCAAGGGCACGTCGCGCAAGGGAAACAAATTAAGCTGAGTGGCACCCTTGGAGCACCTAGTGCATCCTGAAGGGCACATCACATTGTTGATGATAAATGAATGAACCTAGATGGCCTAACAATGAATAATGCGTTAATAATTTTTTAAAACAAATTCCCTAATAAAATGTCACCCAGTACGAAAATTTAAGGTCTAAGTCTAAATTATGCTAGTGGTAAAATTTTATCTATCTATTTTTAAAAAATAAAAAAATAAAAAACAACATAAATAATAATTATACTTTTCGTTAAATCTTGAAATAATAAGGGGGTAAGAAATTTGAATGATTCATAAAAATCTGTTAGGGTAAAATTTAAAAAAAAGGGAAAAACATTGTTTTATTATTTATGATAATTTAAAATTATTAACTAAAAAGGGAAAAAGGAAAAAGGGGGTTAATTTCTACACCTGCCAATTTGAGTCCTAAATGAAAAGGGGAAAGAGGGAAATCTAAAATATTTAGGAAACTAGGAAAAGAGGGAAACATAAGAAGAAAAGGGAAACCCAAGGGAAAAACTAGAAAGACAAACTTAGTAAGGTATCTACCATTAAGAACTTTCTAATTTAAAACTAGACTAGCAAATTGATAATGGGGAAAGTCATTAACACCTGTAAGAGAATTTGGGGACACCTAGGAGCGATTCTAAGAGTGACTCTAGGTGGGTGAGGGAAATAAGGGAATTTAATTAATTAAAGAAAATAATTTGTGGAGGAATGAAGGGGATGGGTTACACTTGTATGGGGAGGAATTTTTAGGATTTATTTTTTAAAAACTTAATTAAATGAGATTTTAGGAGAGTAAATGACTTCAAAACTGTATATAATGAACGGAGGAGAAGGATGCAAGATCTCTTCTGTTTGCATAACATTACGCTGCATAAATATCTACTTGATTGACTTAGCTTGTGGGAGTTGGGATACCCATCTCGGTGAGGAGTGGTAACTTGGCCTTGCGAGGTGAGCTAGGAGATAGCTGAATCTATGGATAGTGTGTGTGGCCCCTTTGTGGCTCTCAGGGATAAGGGGGAAGAAAAGTACCCCTAGTATTGGGTGGGAGGTATCGGTGAAGTCTCCTCGGTCGGCAAGCGGGAGTTGTACGGAGCGCGTGGGACGTCACTCAGAGTGGGAAATCAGGCAACTGTACTCTCTCTTCATTTTTGTATGGTATATTGTTGTATGATTTATGCTTGGATCTGCATGTTTAATGGAGTAAGTAAACTGATTTTCTAGATTGATGAATGAATTTATTTCATATCCTAGATTGATGATTGATTGACTCCCATGGCCTTCATTTCCCCACATGTATTGGACTCCTTGTGGTGTTTGATTATGACCATTGTGGTGGTTTTGCCTATCATCTCTAGCTCATCAATCCTCGCCTGGGCAATCAGTCAGGAGCCTGATCTATGATCGTCACTTCGGCATTAATAAACCTATGGATATCAATGCCCTACCTTTCTATGCGAGGATGATGAGAAAAGAATGAACCTATAAGCCCTCTACCTCCATTGTTTTCCTTGGATGATTGGATCCTTTTGGTTCTCTTACTGTTGTCTTCAATTTGTATTGGTATTCTGGCAATGGAAAAATGAATTGATTCATGTCTTCATTTTGTATTTGTATTCTCGCAATGGAAAAACAAATTGATTCATGTCTGTATTTTGTATTAGTAGTATGGTAATGGAAAAATGAATTGATTCATGTTTGCATTTTGTATTTGTATTCTAGCAATGGAAAAATGAATTGATTCATGTCTGCATTTTGTATTTGTATTCTGGCAATGGAAAAATGAATTGATTCATGTCTGCATTTTGTATTGGTATTCAGGCAATGGAAAAATGAATCGATTCATGTTTGAATTTGGTATTGGTATCCTGGAAATGGAAAAATGTTTTTTTCTTTTAAATGTTGCCAGAGATTGCCCTTTTAAATGCCCATGTTTTGCTTTCAAATGAGACAGAGATTGCCATTTAAAATTGCCCACGTTTTTTCTTTCAAATGAGACTGAGTTTATTTTTTTAAATGCCCATGTTTTGCCTTCAAATGAGACCGAGATTGTTGTTTTAATTTCCAATGTATTTGCTTTTAGATGAGACTGAGTTTATTGTTTTAAATGCCCACTTTTTTGCTTTCAAATGAGACTGAGTTTGTTGTTCTAAATGCCCACGTTTTTTCTTTCAAATGAGTCTGAGTTTGTTGTTTTAAATGACCATGTTTTTTCTTTCAAATGAGACTAAGATTGTCGTTTTAAATGCCCACGTTTTTTATTTCCAATGATGGACTGAGTTGTTGTAGGAATCACCCACGAATTTAGCCTTTTAAATCTTAAATTCACTTGCTGGAATGACCACGGTTTTGGTAAATAAAAATTGACTGTGTGCATGTTCAATTCGCCACCCTTTTTTTTTCTATTCAATTAATAATTGATTTGCGGTAATGACCATGATTTCTCCTTCAAACTGTGACTGCGTTTTCCCTTGAGTGACAAACTGTGTTGATGTTGATTGGATATGTTTTCCTTTAATTATTGAGTTGATGTCGACTGCGAACGATTGGCCACCATGTGGGAACTATGTTTTTGCTAATTTTTCCACAACGAATTAAATGGATAGCAGTTAGTTAAATGCCTTACTATTGCTAGATTCATTGCTATGTAATGGTCACATTAAATGCCTTTATTTTTTCCAGCAAATAAAATGGATAACAACGAGTTAAATGCCTTGTTATTTGACATAACCCTTCCCCACTCCTTGGAGAATGATAACGATCACCAGGACCTTCTCTAGAACTTTGGCCCGAAGAACTAAAATGCCTTTCAACTTCCTCGTCGGAAGTTCTTCACCCACAACAACACCTTTATGACCTCCCTTCTCAATCGGGAATTCGGACTTCGCGATTTCACGAATCCTAGGGTTGGGTGATTCTCTCCTCACGATTCCCCAAAGTCCGATACGAGTCAATGTTGAATTTCCTCCGCTATCGAAACTTCTCTCCGTCGGGAAATCGCTTCTCGCGATGTCAATCAATCGAAACTACAATCCCCGAATCCCGATATGCCGATTTTCCGAGACACGTGTGGAATCAGCTCCTCCACCTTTTACCTTCCTATCGGGACTTCGGAACTTGCGGGACCGCGAGTCGTGATGTTGATGAGCTCAGGACTTACCTTTTCCCGAACTCCGATACAACGCCACCTATGCTCCACTAGCTTTCGGGTCCCACGCTACCACGTCACCTTTAGGATATCTCTAATTGTGAATCTGGGATACAAGAGTTCTCCCTCGTCGAGAACCCCGATTCTCCAATGGCACGTGCGCTATCTCCTCGCCACGTCACTTCCTCTCTCCTCTCTATCGGGAATCATGGGATCACGATTTCACCGTTCGCAATTTCTTTGCATTTGAAAACCCCGAATGTCGAATCCTGACCTCCCGAGATCTGATGCCACCTGTCCCTTTAATGATCGACGGCTCCGATTAAATCGGGAAATCACCAATCGTAATTTCAACAGCTATGAAAAACCTTATCTTCGGGAAACCCGATAAGCCAATTCCTGATGGCTCTTGGTTCTTCCTATGCCTAAGGGTTAAATTCCTCGCCACTTCTCCTAGATCTGACGGTCGACGGGACTTTGCGAGTCGATCCTGCGAATCCTGGCCGTTGATTCTCCTCTTTGAGGATTTTTTCTGCTCCAAAAACTTCTTCTGGCTCGAACCTCCTCCTGGTCCTCCTCCACGGAATCAAGAAGGAACTATCCCTCCTGAGCTTGTCAACTCTGACTCCTTTAGAGACTTGTGCCCACTTCTCGCGCTCGACCCTCAACAACTCTCAAGTGTTGAGCCTTCCAGACTCTGTGCACTCACGGCCACAGTAGTCTGTGCCCTCCTTTTGCTCAGACTAGCTACTGAGACTTCAAATTCAGCCTGTACTTTCCTACACGACTGTACTAAACCCAAATCAACTTCTGGGTAAACGAGAATAAGAGTTTAACTGGTGGGCCTCATCAACGCACTCTATGCGGATGAATTCGACTGCACTCTATGCAGGAATCTTCCGGCTCAAACATAGAAACAATTGAAACTCATTCTCTTCTCTCTCAGACTTTAGGTTTAGACCTCTGAAATCACATGCACAACATATTTAAAGCAAATGCATACAAGGAAAACAAACATCCATGAGCATAATATCAACACAGAGAAAAAACACAAACCATGAAATTGAATCAAAATCTTTCTTTTATTAATTCAATCTGTACATGGGTTTTCTCTACAAGTTCTCTGCTTGCTCCTCTCTTCTGAATGCTTCTTCTTCTTACAATGATACAAAGCAGGGTGTCTATATCCGTTTTCCCTCTCAGATTCTAAACTATCAAATCTACAATTAATTCCTATCTAACAACATTAAATATATTAAATGCCTTCCTATCTACTAAGGATGAGAGCTTAAAGGCTCAAGGTCCCCTTTACAATACAAGTGCACTTCTTTATGAATGCCATCATTAAAGAGTGGCACAACAATCCCAAAGTAATTCAAAATGTATGCTGGCGCTATCCAGTTGTCTTTTTCTACTCCACGCGCTGGCTCGCTTGATGAGTGAGCGATGCTCCTGCATCATACTCCTCGCCTTGAAAAATTTCATGGGCTCCTTTCCATGAGATCCTACACAGTTTGTCCATGCTTCTGTATGACTTCTTCAGTCTCCCAGCTGGCATCCTCCACTTGGTGGTTCTTCCATTTCACCAGGTACTCGAAGTACTGCTTCCGCTTGGTTCTCCTTCCGACTTGCTTGTCCAGTATGAAATCCATTTGCGGCTTCTCTGCTATTGGCATCTGCTTTTTCCACTGGATCACTGGTTCCTCGGTTCCAGTGTCTGTCTCTTCAGCCTTGTATGGGTATAAATCCGAAATATTGAATATCGGAGATATCCCGATGCCATCCGGCAACTCAATTTCATATGCGTTTTCTCCGAATTTCTTCAGGACTCTGCACAGTCCGATTTTCTTCATATTGAGTTTATTGTATGTTCCCCTCGGGAACCTTTCTTTCCTCAAGTGTGCTAGAACTAGATCCCCAACTTCAAACTGAAGTTGTCTCCGATGTTGATCTGCTCTGCGCTTATATTCCTGATTTGAATCAATCAATCGTTGCTTCATCTGACTGTGAAGTTCCTGCATCGCTTCAGCGAATTCTTCTGCACTAGCACTACTAGTCGCAGTTTGTTCTGACTCCCTGAGTTCAGAAACTCCCCTCGGTTGTGTCCCATACACAATCTGAAATGGACTTTTTCATGTACTCTGATTCACCAAATCATTGTATGCAAACTCTGCCTGTGGTAATACATTGTCCCAGCTACCATGGTTCTCTATCACCAGGCTCCTCAGCAAGTACCCAAGACTTATGTTGACCACCTCGGTCTGTCCATCTATCTGCGGATGATAAGACAAACTAAAAACCAAGTTAGTTCTGAGCTTCTTCCATAGCATCGTCCAAAAATGACCTATGAATTTGGTATCCCTGTCCGAGACTATGCTTCTCGGCAATCCGTGAAGTCTAACAATTTCTTTGAAAAACAAGTTTGTGATGTGGGTCGCATCGTTGGTCTTTTGACACGGAATAAAATGTGCCATATTCGAAAACCTGTCTACCACCACAAAGATAGAATCAACCCCTCTCTGCGTTCTTGGCAAACCTAAAACAAAATCCATACTGATCGCCTCCCATGGCCTCTCAGGTATGGGTAATGGCTGATAAAACCCTGCATTTTGCTTTCGGACCTTCAAATGTTGACAAATTCGACACCTGTCAAAAAATCTCTTGACATATGCTCGCATTCCCAGCCAAAAATAGGATTCGCTCAGTTTTGTGAATGTTTTTTCATGACCAAAGTGACCTGCCAAACCACCACTGTGCTTCTCCTTCAGTAAATTCTCCTCATGGAGAAATTCGGAATACACAGTTGATTGCCTCTGAACAACAATCCCTCCTGGATCATGTAGTCTATCCATGGGATCTGATCTCTGAGAACTGGATTCTCCGCTGCCTCGTATGCTTCTCTAAAATCCGCATCACCTGCATACATATATTTGATATTTTCAAAACCCAAGGTTTTGACTCGAAATTCCTGCAGCAATAAACATTTCCTGCTCAAAGCATCAGCCACTTTGTTAGCAGTTCCTGAAATTTGTTTAATCACAAACATGAAATTTTGCATATACTCTACCCATTTTGCATGTTTCTGGTTCAACTTATCCTGTTGACTCACAAACTGCAATGCATGATTATCACTGTACAATACAAATTCTTTTGGGATCAAGTAATGCCTCCACTTCTTCAATGCCTGTATGATGGCATAGAACTCCTTATCATACATGGAGTATTTCAGCTTCACGTCATCCAACTTCTCGCTGAAATATGCCACTGGCCTGTCATCCTGACTCAAGACCCCTCCAATAGCATATCCACTCGCATCACATTTCACTTGAAATGTCTTCCGAAAATCTGGCAACACCAGAATTGGTTGTTTCGTTATCTTCTGCTTCAACAGATTGAATCTCCTTTCAGCCTCTGCTATCCAATGAAAAACTTTATGCCGTTTCTTCACGGTGTCCATCATTGCGACGCTAATTCCACTAAAATTTCTAATGAACTTTCTGTAGAAACTAGCCAATCCATGGAAACTCCTCACCTCCAAAACATTTCTTGGTGATGGTCAATTCTTAATCACTTCCACCTTTTCAGGATCCATCTTCAACTCATTGGCTGATATGACAAAACCCAAATAAATGAGCTCTGTCTTCATGAAGGAACACTTCTTCATGTTGACCAACAACTTCTCCTATTGTAGTCTTCTCATCACAATGCCCAAATGTTCCAAATGTTCAGCCTTGGTTTTACTGTAGATCAATATATCATCCAGATATACGACTACAAACTTTCCGATGAATTCCCTCATGACTTCATTCATCAGTCTCATGAATGTGCTTGGCGCGTTTGTCAAACCAAACATCATGACCAACCATTCATACAAACCCTCAATTGTCTTGAATGTTGTCTTCCACTCATCACCTTCCCTCATGCGAATCTGATGATATCCGCTTTTCAGATCAATCTTTGAAAAGAAATTTTCCCCACTCAGGCAATCCATCAAATCGTCCATTCTCGGCAGTGGAAATTTGTACCTGATGGTGATTTTGTTTATTGCTCTGGATTCTGTACACATTCTCCAACCTCCATCCTTCTTCGGACTTAGTACTGTCAGAACAACACACAGACTCAGACTCTCTCTTACCAGTCCTTTATCCAATAAATCCTGGACCTGCTTCTTGACCTCTTCATTCTCCTGCGGCGTCAATCTATACGCAGCTTTATTCGGTAAACTGGCTCCGGGTATGAGATCGATGTGATGACTCACACTCCTCATCGGTGGCAACGAATGAGGTAGTTCGTCCATGATGATATCAACGAACTCTCCCAACAGTTCCTGAATCTCTTCTGGCAAGTCATCCACTCTTGTGCTAGTCAGGACAATTCTCGGTTTCCTGACCACAAAGAATTGTGGATCTTCATTCTTCTCCATCTCGGTGAGAATCTCTTTCCCACTCATGAGAAGTATGGTATTACTTACTTCCGGCTTCACTTATTTATCCTTTATTGGAAGAAACTTATGGATTCTCCCATTCTTCTCTAAAGTGTATGTGTTCATCCTCCCGTCATGAATCACATTTCGGTCATATTCCCATGGTCTACCCAGTAATATATGACATACATCCATGGGAATAACATCGCACAGAATATTATCATGATAATTCCCAATTTTAAACTCAACTAAACACTTTTTAGTGACACTTACCCGGTGTCCTTTCTGTAACCACGAGACTTTATATGGACTCAGGTGCTTAGTCTTTTTCAGCTCCAACTTTTCCACCATCTCGGTTGAAACGAGATTATCGGTGCTTCCACTATCAACTATGACCTTTCATTTTTTGTCCTTGGCTGTGCAAGCCGTTCTGAACAGTCTGGACATCTGCACTGAGCTTTCCACCTCCTTCTCGGGTGTCAAAAGGACTTTATGCATTCCAAGCGATATCCCGCTGTCTGCATCTTCATTCTCAGCATCATGCCTCTGCGCCTCCGTGATGTGAGTTTCTCCTCTATCTGTTTTCTTGTCTGGACAATCAACGGCTTTATGTCCATCCTTTCCACATGTAAAACATGTGACGATCCCTCCTCTGCCTCTTCCCCTACCTCTGGTACGAGGAAAAGTGTTGGCATCAGCATAACCGCCACCCTACTCTGTATGTTGTCTCCTCGGCTCAGAATATGGTTGTCTTTGCTGTGAGGTTCCACCTCTTTCAGCTTGACCCTGAGGTTTCTGCCATTCCTCCTTGGGCTTCTGATATTTTTCTTGGGCAACTGCCTTGCCTCTAGGCTGACTCCTGCCTCGCCCTCACTGTCCTTTCTTTCATCTCAGCTTCTCCTCGGCTTTCAGAGCCATCTGGTATGCATCCTCAACTGTTCGGATGGTAAGCATGCTCAATTCATCCTGAATGTCGTACCTCAATTCATTCAGGTATCTGGCTACCTTCTCATCATCTCTCTCCCGATGACCTACTCTGATATTGAGCTTGTAAAACTCCTCGATGTATTCCTTCACCTTCATCAACTTCTGTCTCAGGTTCTGCATTCGCCTAAACAGTGTGATCTGGTAATCCCATGGGATGAACTTCGCCTTCAACTTTGCGATCATTCTATCCCAGCTTTTGATTTTTTGTTTGCCTTTGGAACATTTATCTGCCTGTAGCTCGTCCCACCAAAATGTTGCATGTCCTTTCAACTTAGTGACAGCATGCCTTACCTTCTTGTCCTCTTCGATATCCTCATAATCAAAGTAGGTGTCAAGAGCTCGTATCCAGTCCAACAACTCTTCTTCATCCAGGCTTCCTTCATAGACTGGGATGTCCATTTTGGTCTTGGAACTCATCCTGGAAATGGCTTTGATCAACCGCTCGGTTGACGCATCCTCTGCTATGACCTCTTCGGCATGTCCAGCTTCCTCTTCAACCTTAGAATCGCTAAGATCCCCTGCACCAACTCCGCGTCTCTGTGCAATCTCCATCTCCTCAAGCCTTGCTATGAGGTCTCGCATCTGGCACTCCATTTCTGGATTCCTTGTCGGTCTACCTCTTCTTCTCACCTCCCTGTCTTCGGGATCTGGTGACTGTCTTTCCCTTCTTGGCGGCATGATGTCTTTTGTCTCTGCTACAGAAAGAAAATATATTCCAACTCTGATACCACTCTGACGTAACCCTTCCCCACTCCTCGGAGAATGATCACGATCACCAGGACCTTCTCTAGAACTTTGGCCCGAAGAACTAAAATTCCTTTCAACTTCCTCGTCGGAAGTTCTTCACCCACAACAACTCATTTATGACCTCCCTTCTCAATCGGGAATTCGGACTTCGCGATTTCGCGAATCCTAGGGTCGGGTGATTCTCTCCTCATGATTCTTCGAAGTCCGATATGAGTCAACATTGACTTTCCTCCGCTATCGGAACTTCTCTCCGTTGGGAAATCGCTGCTCGCGATGTCAACCGATCGAAACTACAATCCTCAAATCCCGATATGCCGATTTTCTGAGACACGTGTGGAATCAGCTCCTCCACCTTTTACCTTCCTATCGAGACTTAGAAACTCACGAGACCGTGAGTCCTAATGTTGATGAGCTTGGGACTTACCTTTTCCCAAACTTCAATACAACACCGCCTGTGTTCCACTAGCTTCCGGGTCGCACGTTGCCACGTCACCTTCGGGATATCGCTAATCACGAATCCGACATACAAGATTTATCCCTCGTCAAGAACCCTGATTCTCCAATGGAATGTGCACTATCTCCTCACCAAGTCACTTCCTCTCTCGTCTCTATCGGGAATCGCAGGATCGCGATTTCACCGTTCACAATTTCTTTGCATTTGAAAACCCCGAATGTCGAATCCTGACCTCCCGGGATCTGATGCCACCTGTCCCTATAATGATCGACGGCTTTGATTAAATCGATAAATCGCCAATTGTGATTTCAACAGCTATAAAAACCCTTACCTCCGGGAAACTCGATAAGCCAATTCCCGATGTCTCTTGGTTCTTCCTGTGCCTAAGGGTTAAATTCCTTGCCACTTATCCCAGATCTGACGGTCAACAGGACTTCATGAGTCGATCCTGCGAATCCTGGCCGTTGATTCTCCTCTTTGAGGATTTCTTCTGCTCCAAAAAAAAATTCCGGCTCGAACCTCCTCCTGGTCCTCCTCCACGGAATCAAGAAGGAACTATCCCTCCTGAGCTTGTCGACTCTGACTCCTTTAGAGACTTGCGCCCACTTCTCGCACTCGACCCTCAATAGCTCTCAAGTGTTGAGCCTTCCAGACTCTGTGCACTCATGGCCACAGTAGTCTGTGCCTTCCTTTTGCTCAGACTAGCTACTGAGACTTCAAATTCAGCCTGTACTTTGTTGCATGACTCTACTAAACCCAAATCAACTTCTGGGTAAACGAGAATAAGAGTTTAACTATTGAGCCTCATCAACACACTCTATGCGAATGAATTTGACTGCACTCTATGCAGGAATCTTCCGGCTCAAACAGAGAAACAATTGAAACTCATTCTCTTCTCTCTCAGACTTCAGGTTTAGACCTTTGAAATCACATGCACAACATATTTAAAGCAAATGCATACAAGGAAAACAAACATCCATGAGCATAATATCAACACAGAGAAACAACACAAACCATGAAATTGAATCAAAATCTTTCTTCTATTAATTCAATCTGTAAATGGGTGTTCTCTACAAGTTCTCTAATTGCTCCTCTCTTCTGAATGTTGCTTCTTGTTACAATGATACAAAGGAGGGTGTCTATATCTGTTTTCCCTCTCGGATTCTAAACTATCAAATCTATAATTAATTTTTATCTAACAACATTAAATCTATTAAATGCCTTCCTATCTACTAAGGACGAGAGCTTAAAGTCTCAAGGTCCCCTTTACAATACAAGTGTGCTTCTTTATGAATGCCTTCATTAAAGAGCGGCGCAACAATCCCAAAGTAATTCAAAATGTATGTTGGCGTTGTCCAGCTGTCTTTTTCTTCTCCACGCGCTGGCTCGCTTGATGAGTGAGCGATGCTCCTACATCATTATTTCTAGATTCATTGTTATGTAATGGTCATATTAATTTCCAGAACAATTTCTACAACAATGTAAATGGCCAACAGATTCATTCTTTGCATTAAATGACACAACGAGTTAAATGTTAACTAACACCTTAAATGCCTTTCTATTGTTGTATTACTTGTTATGACAACAATCATGTAAACTACCTTGTTAGTGCGCTTTTAATTGTCATGTTAATGGTCATGTAATTGCCTTGTTATTTCTATATTAATTGTTAAGTAACCGCTATGTTAATTTCCTCGATAAATTGCTCCAGCCCTGCTAATAGTTAGTAGTTTCCTTCTAATATTATTAGACATATAGTATTGTTAGTTCGGTCAATATAACTAGACTACATGCTGAGATTTAATTGTTCATATGTGTTATAATGATAGAATTCTACTTTAAGATTGTAAATGTTGTTATTTAAGTTAATTTCTAGTTGGGTGGAGAATTTGGATTAACATAGACTTGACCAATTAGGTTGTGTTAAAGATTAAAATTTTATTGGTAAGTAACGAATAGATTGCAAATTTTAGACTCGCTAGATTGAATTTTAATTAAGGATAGAGGGATTTATAATTATGTTTTTAGAATTGACCACTTATATTTGCAAAGTTAATTGTATTAACATCTATTTAGCGGATACATTATTGTCAAATTGTAACTTGATGTCCCCGTTAGAATGGAACCCTTGTTAAAAATGAATGTAATCATAGACCGGTTAGACTGGGTGATTGGTGGGGGTGGGGATGATGTCGTGTGGGATGGAATCACCCCTTATATTCGTCCTCTTGTGTCTCATCAACCTTTGTGTGGGGTAGGTATAGTCTCCCAGTCAGTATTCAGTTCCTAGCTCATCAGAGTTTTCTTGAGTCTTGGTCCCTTTTGTTTTGCGCCAAGGTTATTAATTCATCTGTCACCCAAGGAATGGCATGATTCTTGATGAGGGGATCATGGTGCACCCTGGGGATAGCGGTGAACGAGATCTTTGCTAGAGTAGGTTCTTTTATGTGAGTGCAAGTTTCTCTTGGCACAAGGGCCAAACACCTTCAGGCATTAAGTCCACGCTCCTTGAGGTTCTAGTATGTGTTCATCTAGTCCATGATGTCAGGATGGTGGTGTTGTCCCTTGGTTTGTAGGCGTGGTCATGTTGCGTCAGAAGGGTAGTCATCCTCCTTGTTATTTTGTGCATGTTTTCTAGTTGTCTTGAGTCGGTGTGTGGTGTCATAGTAACTTGTTTCCTAGACTGTGTGCTATCATTTGTCATCAGTAGTGTCATTAAACTGTTGTCGTCATCACTTTCTTGCCTCTTAACTCTGGAAAAAAAATGAAAACAAAAAAAAATTTCTTCGCTTGTTGTTGTAATGATGGGGTCAGTACACAATTTGAGTGGTATTAAAGGTTGATAACATGTATTTATTCCTTCGAGGTCATAGGTTCAAATCCAGAGGGGTGTAGGGCATGTATATCTCTGTATACTTTAGTAGTCAAATCCTTTCATGGAGTGGGTCCCTTGTTCTACAAACAAAGGGGTGTCATACACCAATTTTGTTGCATGGAAGGGGTCCCACACCAATTTTGTTGCATGGTAGGGGTACAAGGGGTCTCTTGTGTCATAAACAAGGGAAACAAGGGGGTTTGTCTTGGTCGTGACCTTAAAAATATATTATTATTATTATTTCTTTAATAATGCTTTACTAAATACATTAAGGTCAATGTGTTATCACTTTATTTATTTATTATTAATGTATTACTTTATTAGTGTATTAATACTTCTATAATGTATTTATTGATGCATTTAATGTATTTATTGATGTGTTTAATATATTATAAATGTATTATTTTATTATTTTATTAATAAAATAATAATCAATGAGATAATGCATATTTTAATGTATTAATACTTTAACTTATACATTATGGTACTATTAATATATTACTACTTTGTTAATGCATTACTTCATTAGTGTTCTAATACTTTAGTGATGTATTTATTAATGAATTTAATGTATTTATTGAAGTATTTAATGTATTATTAATGTATGAGTCCTTTGATACTTTAACAATATATTAATTAATTAATACATTAAATTATTAATGTATCAATCAATTAATATGTTACATTATACACTAATGAAAATTAATATTTTAATTTATATATTACATTTATACATTACTCATTTTATTATATATTACATTAATATAATAATTAATTAATACATTAATTATGATACAATGTATTAATGGTCATCCTCAAGGCATGACGTCCGTCAACTAGCAACAACCACTTTATAAAAGTGGTTGATATACGACGATGCCATTAGTTTGGAAAGGTGATAAATGGTGTCAATCGACATATATCAACTATTTTTATAGAGTGGTTGTTCCTAGTTATTAAATTTAAATTTATATGTTTATTTATTTATGTGTAGTTATTAAATTTAAACAAGTGTGGTGTGGCAGCGTAGTGCTTGCCGGGTTGAATTGGGAATAAATGCACAGGGATGGGAAAATGTTGCAGAGGCAAATGGAAACCGTAGCAGAGATGTGGTAAGCAGCATGAAGCACATGTGGTATCCATGAAGTAAATGACACATGGCCTTTAGAGTCTCATTTATTGTTTGAAAGTATATAATCTATTTTGCTATGTTGAAATTTTTTGTGTATTTTGTGTGTATATGTGGCAGGAAAAAAACGTTATATTAAAATTAAATAAATACAATTTCTTTACATTCAGAATAGTGGAAGATAAAAATTTATGATGATATAAATATAAAAGGAGATAAAAAACAGCTTAACTTGAAATATATAAAAAATGTATAGACTGGGATTGTGGATTCTGTGGACCATAAGCATAATGGAAGATAAAAAATTATGAGAACATAAATATAAAAGGAGACAAAAAACAATTTTATTTTAAATATATCAAAAAATAATATTGTCTGTTACATATTCTTGGAAATTTAAATTTGTTTTCCATATAGATTGGGATTGGGGCTCTGTTGACGGGTGTAAGTGACCCACCATCAACTAGAAGATCAAATACAGATCAGGGTTGTCTAAATAACCCAAGTCATTTGAAATGAAATGACCTGAAATGTTTAGTGAATTTGTTGGCCAACTAAAGTGCTAAAAAAACTAATCTAAAGCTATGCTTTTAACAAATGATATATTACTTACTAACGTTTATTAAAACAAAATGTGAATATACAAATGATTATAAACAATCTATATACAATTTACAAGGTTTACTTGAAATCTTGCGAAAATGAATGTTCATAATCATGTTTCAAAACAAGATAAAGTAAGAACACAAATCATTTTGTTTTTTTTAATTTTTAAAGATTTTAGACTAATAAATACTAATAAAATACAATTGAAACAATAACATAGAAACAATCAAAGATGATTAATGCAATCATCATCTCATTCATATATAAACAAATTTGAATAAAAGAAAGCAATGCACTTACTAACCTCTCACTAATCAACATTACTAAGATAAATTCATCTCTTGGTATTTGTATGAGCTCCTCTTAACCCGTGTCAAGTGTAAACTTATGAAAAAAGAAAGCATAATACTTCCTAAATAAATTCAAGGAAGTGTTTCATATTCTGAAGCAAGTTTATAATGATAGAAAGACAAATAATTATATATCTTGTGACCTTGAAATGTCCAATAACTGAAAATGAAAGAAACCCCAATTCTCAAGAATGGTGTTACCAACTATCTAGTATAAGATGTAAACTCAAAATACTTGAATAGATGATCAATCACATATATAAACTAAACCAAAAGATAATGAACCATATAAATGAAAACATAACATAAAAATTTATATGCAAAACAGTCTA